>JBBMOC010000069.1:1023527-1033529 GCA_037975185.1 Centropyge bicolor
GAGAAAAAAAAATTGGGGGTGCAGTTGTCTTCTTGTGTCTGAGCTGGAGGTCGCTCGGTGTCAGACTTTGAAAACCTCTGCTTTAATACATTCAGCACTGGGAGTTTTAATAAACAACCTGAAATCCTGCAGATAGCTTTTCATGAACATACATGCTCACATCTTATCCCAGTATATTAGCCTAACCCTTGCCGCGCACATTCTCTCTTTATGCTCCGCTTCCTCTTCAATCCCTCTATTACCCTGCGTGTCCTCCGCACCCCGCCTCTTTGTCCCGTCTCAAGGCCATGGCCAGTCATGGGCTCGGGCCCGTGCTCCTAGCAGCTACTGACCCTTTGTGCCACCTTTATCACAGACTTCTTTACCGTGGGCTACTTAACCACAGCGCTAACTGCAGGTCCTGCGGGTCTCTGTGATTGTGCTCTGCATTGAGCAGAGAGATGAGGATTAACACCGACACTCGATAAAGGGGTCAGAGGTGTGCAGTGATTATTTGTGTGTGTGTATTACGGGAACGAGAGAGGGAGAAAGAGAGAGACGGTGAGAGAGTGTGTGCAAGGTAAGCCTCTGTGTGTGTGTGTGTGTGTGTGTGTGTGTGTGTGGCTCTCACAGGGTGGAGGATGAAGCAGGTGGAAGGGGGTTGGGGACATGGCTGCAAGGTTGAGGTGAAATAGATGGATAAGGTTAGCTGAGTTATCAGACAGGAGCATCACAATCAAGCTGTCAGCTCAATGCCTCCCTCTCTCTGCTCTCTCCCTCTTTTTGATAAACAGAGGAATAGGATTACAATTTGGACTGGTCCCGGGGCAGCGAGGAAGCCTGCCCTGCCTTTCAGCTGCATTCTCTGCTCCATGAAAGGAGCACAAGAAAGGCACAAATCTGCCAGACAGGGCTTTCTGGGTGGGGAATCCTAGTGGAGGAGCAAAGAAGGGCGTTCTGCCAGAGAACGAGGTGTGGACTTTGGCTCCTAATAGAAAAAAATACACTTTATTGTCATTTTGATTAATGGCAATATGTCCGTCCATCCACATCGTTTTGGTTTTATTTGCCAAAAATTTGAGACTTTCTGCAAGAGTGAAATGAATTTTGGGTCACAGCATAAAAATTACATTTAAAAAATCCAACATGTCTTTAATCAGTGTTGTAGTATTACTAAGTACATTTATTTAAGTCCTGTACTTTACTTAAGTATTTCCATTCTGTGCTGCTTCTTCCTATAAATTCTTAGGTGTTGTTATGAATTAAACTAGCTAGTATTTAACATGCGGATTCAACATCATACATCAGTTATAATAATGCAATAATATAATGTTGAATTAAGTTAAAAAAAAAACTCTTGTTAGCATCTTTTCTCTGTTGTACTTTTGATGCTTTGCAAAGAACATTTCTAATAATACTGACACACCATCAGCATCAGTGTCCACTAAAATCCTTATATGTCAAATTTTGGTGATATTAAATTTTTCAGATAAACTGAAGGATTCCTTGTTCCTCATTCTTAAGCTAAATAAATATGAATGAAGGAGTTCATGTAATGGAGTATTTTTACTCTCGTGTTGTTGAGTTAAGGATCTAAATCTTTGCTCAGCTGCTGCTCAGAACACAAAGTAATATCAGTCCATCTACATCGATTAATGCCACCAAGCAAATGAGAAAATGTGTTTTCATAATTTTGAATCAACCCTCATTTGAATATATTTCCAAAACAATGAAAAATGTCACGGCAAAGATGACAATTACCATTTAAAAGAGAACCAGTTTCACACATTTGCTGTGATAAGTCTGTGTTAATTGGCAGACAGTCTCTTTTCTTTTGTAAAAGTAATAAACACTATTCCTGTGATGGCGCCACAAAAGCCCATGTTGTGCTTGTTTTGTCGACTTTGTTCGGGACACAAAAGGCTCGCTGTTCTTCCGGTCCCCCCGCCGACTGATGGGAGAGATTTTTTTAAAACGTTAAATCTGCAGAGAGTGCAGAAATAATGTCGGGACAGCGACCAGAGCAGCAGGGCAATTAAGACAAATTAATTATGGCGAGGGCGTGCGAGCGGCGCCCGGTTAAAGCGTGAACCCGCAGAGGTGTAAGAGCCACATATAAGAGCTCTCCAAGAAAAGGGCTGTGGCGCTCGCCCATTTGCTATCTCATTATCTACAAGGAGAGAGGACCCCGCTTTGTGACCCCCGACGTACAGAGAGCCCAGATCTTGGGCTGGAGCCGCCGTGTGCTGCTCCGCCTGGCGAATGCATGGCTGAGCAGAAATTAAACGTGTGCTCCCTCAGCCAGGTTCCTTCTCCAGAAAGACGGTCCATTGCAGTCACTGACCCGTTTTCCTCCCTCTCATCTACATGTACATAAATTCCCCTTCCCTGTTAAGAATTGCTCACTGAAATACCTATTATTCCTCCCTTGTTCCCTCGCCATTTCATTGGCTGTGGCGTCCAGGGAGCTGGGTGACCTTCTCCTTTTTTGACTAATTCCTGTCTGGAGTGCAGCAGAAATTCACTCCAGCACCTGCTCTTCTTTCTGGGACAGTGAAACTCGGTGAAAGTTGGAGGAGCCATCCATCCGGTCTCATACATTTTTATTTCTTGAAGAGACATTTTTCCATTTATTTCTGGGTAAATTTCTCTGTGCTGTCGACGAACCACACATTTTGTACGTGTGCACTGAACAAATTAATTAGCATTGCATTAGTAGCTTTAGATGATCATACGCACGCGTCACTTTGTTCCTGGAAGTGAGAACTTGCTTGGCAGCGCTAACTCGGAGCAGCCGCAATTGTTTTGTTCCAATCGGATCAGGAACAGGAAGAGAATCAGGAACATCTCATCATAAGCTCAGGCAACAAGTGAAAACATCCCCACAACCTGAATGAGCAGAGACACTGACACAGATCCGTGCTCTATTCTTTTGTAAAAACCAAATCCCTCTTTTCCTCCTTTCTCAGCCATAATATGGCTTCCAAGCGAGGTCCAGCCAGAAATCTTGCGGCATGGCCGTGAAATAAAGGAAGTGCTGCCATGCCTGACTATGCCAGTGAATAAAGCCAAAGCAAATTGCTTAGGGAGAGTTTGGTCCAATTGGATGCCATCCCTTGGTATGTAATTCCCATGGCACGGCGTTGGCAATGGCGTCGCACGCCTCAATCAGGTGTGGGGGCCTGGAGGAGGCCCCGCTCATTTGCATGTCCAAGTATGAGGGGAATTCCTCTCAGGAAGGAGCCAGGCTTTGATGTGGGCATTCCCACTTGGATTACGGGACTAAAATAGACAGTAATGGATCAGTGAAGTCATTCATCACCAGTGTGCCGTTTGCCCAGTCCTCCTTCACCTCCTAAACCAGGCTGGGCTTCAAAGAGAGCCGTCCATTGAGCTCCTTCTGCCAGGACACTTACAGTAGATGAGGTCGACGCAAATGAGCCAGGAAGTGATGACGTTCGTTTGAGATTGGTTTGATGATCCGTGGCTGTCCTGAGGTCACTTCCACATGTCGTTGGCAGAACTGGGGCACGTGGCTCATACTGCTGTAACGAAGCAGGTAGAGTTCTTCTGTTATACATATCAGTCAGTGTTTTGCACCTAACAAATACATATTTAGCATATTGACACAATAATTATATATAAATGTTAAAGTACTTTAGACAATGTTTGTCCGTTGTTAGCTACATATGGAGATCAGGTTCTGTTACAGGAGTAAAGACAGTTGTGATTAAGAACATCTCCTCCCAAATTACAAACATAGAAAACATGTGGAATATTTAACATTTCTGGTGAAACATGTTACAGCCTTATGCAGATGTGAAAAAATATCGGTCCTCTTTTTGTCCACCTGATAAATATGAATCCAACATTCAACAACTCTCCTTTCAGCTCTGTTTCGGTCTTCACCAACCTTTGACAAATGTGCCTGACTGTTTAGTTACTAAATCCTCCTCTGTGTTTACTCTCCATTCGCTCACTTGACGTCTGTCTGTCTGCGGCTGTACAAAACAACGATGAGAGCTGTGAAGCTTCAAACCAAAACAATGAGCTGAAAGATGCTAAAACGCTGTGCAGATCTGAGGAGAACTGTCGACTGATGGTTCTACCACGAGCGACTCCTTTAACACCACATGGTCATTTTAACAGCTGTTAATATAAGCATGTTGATTTTCAGTGCAGCTTTAATCAACCTCAGCCATGAATCACTGGAACAGTTGTTTTGGGAGGAAATGCCAAAGAAGCTGTTGTTTCAACATGAGGATGCTTCTAAGTGAATCAGCTGATAATGTGACAGCTACATTTGTGCCTGAAAAAGATCTAATTGAAATATTGAAATCTGCTCTGAAAACAACCTGAATCCACAGATTTTACCATTTGACTTTGATTTACCGCTCACCCACAGCCGAACCAGTGGAGCCGCCCTGCAGGACGCCGAGGGGACGAGCACTGTTGTTTTAATGAATTAGAGGAACGGTCGAGGACCCACTTCCTGCTTTGACATCACTGATAAACTCACACTTGTATTAACACGTTAAACTCGCTGTCAAGCAAAGCAATTAGCCCGACACGGACGGAGGTACTTTTCTTAAAAATTCACTCCTATTTTTTATTTTTTTTCTCCATCATTTTACGAGTGCATGAAAACGAATTCCTCACCCTCACTCCATTATGTTGCTTTAACCCTGCCGGTTTGATCTCTGGCTGAATTTCTGTGGACATGAATCCGCTCGCTTTCCATACAGTAGCAGCTACCAAAAGAGTTTTATTACTGCGGCTGTGTATCTGGCCACAACAGGTAAACTGAGAGAGGACAGTTGTAGAAGAATGAAGGAGAGGGAGAGACATGGGAATAAAAAGATAAACAGTTTGACCTTCTGTTTCTGCCAATTTCCAGTGGTCGCCCCCCTCCTTAGCCTTCTCTTTCCCTCTTTCGCCCTCAGCCCTGTGTCGGACGAATCCTTTTTGGAGGGATAAATAGCACTGCTGCGCTTTGATAGCCCCAGTCCCAAACAGCAGCTACCGATAAATAAAAGGAACTTTCTCCATTTATCTCTGTGAGAAAGAAGTTCCTATTAGGGTCCCCATAGCCACGGGGCCTTTCCCTCCTTCACTGCACAGCTTTGTAGATTGCCTGCTTGGTTTAAGGTGCTATTGAGTGCTCACCAGGACAATTACATGCCAGGACCCCCCTCCGGAAATGTCCCTCCCCTCCACTTCCCTCGCCCGTCCTGTACCTCTGTGCCAGTGTTGCGCGAGATGCTATCCGCGATAGGGCCGGGTGGGGATGGTGTGTGCGGCGCGTCGTGTAATTGCGTGTGCATGTGTGTGTGTGTGTGTGAGCTCCCTGCTGGAAGAGGGGACAGAGGGGGGAGAGTGATAATGGCCCCTCTGAATGGTATGGAATAAAGTATCATTGCTTAGTGCCTGGAGTCAGACAGTGATGCTAATGCAAATGGTTTTTACCCCCACCTCTCTGTCTGGGATAATGATAGCCCCACAAACAGTATGTATGAAGAAACAGAGCGAAGGAGGTATATAAATAAAAATAGCGCACACCTCAGTGAAAATGACTTTTTGTTGCCTTCAGGGAACTTAAGACACACCTTTACACTTTCCCTGCGGGCCTCCTCTATTTCCTACTTCTCTTGATATTTTTTTTTATCATTTGATAACACATAAAGTAGAGATTTCTGCGAGGAGCAATATAGCAGTGAAAAAAAGAATGGTGCTGGGTTTTAGAAAGACTTGGCCCTCGACCGGGCATGTCAATCTCATTTCCAACAGCCTCGCAAAATCAAGCTGTTTTCAGCACATAAAATGAGATGTGTGTATTGGTTATAGGGTGCAGGAGTCCAAGGCTTCACCTTGAGAAGATACTGATATTTTCCAGCATATTGTTGAATCATAAACAGCCAATTGGATGACACTGGTGTGCTTTTCAAACGCCGCGTCTCACTGGAAGAATAGTCGCAGAAGAAAACGCCAAGAAGAGTCTGAAGCTATTGTTTGTCTTTGAGCCTGAGTCTCTGAGGAGAGCGTCATCACAGTCGCAAGTGTGGGCAGTTTGAGCAGATGCATATGCCAGAACATATGCAGAAGAAGAAGGGGGGGGGGGGGTGCCATAAATCTGCGACCACAGAGGAGAGAGCGCGAAGGCTGATCCAGGATCGAGGCGAGGATCTTAGATTCTGGAGTGCCACAGAAGGCGTCTATCAGAGCGAGGACAGTCGTCTCCTGTGATGCATCATTGGGATGCGGAGAGCAGCGGCGCCTCGACTGCGGCAGCTTCCCGCCCCGCGGCACCGCCGGAGGAGGAGTCCACGGACGCGGAGGGGAGACCTGCTGCCGAGAGCCCTGTGAAGACGGGCAGTCTGCGGACTGATAGCGGGGGCAGTGCTAATCAAGGAGCCTGCAGGCCCCGCCGCTCCTGCTCGGGCCTCCGCCTCGATCCCCGCTCCTCTGTCGACGCCGCTCGCTCAGTTTTACTCTCCGAGCCTAAGCTCCTTTTATTTCATGGTGTCACTTTTCAAAGGCTCGTCTTTTGTCTTGTGAAAAGCTGCGCGACTTAGCCGTCCATTTGTGGAGTGGACTTATTGTTGAATTGTTGAAATTGTCTCTTGTATGGAAACACTGGCTGAATCTTAACAGAAACAAAAACACATAATGATATAATTCACTATTAGAATTTGACGAGCTTCTGTATTTATCACTGGCCCAGTAATATGCGGGGCTAAAGGAGAAAATGCCCACCTTTCTATTTCTGCTAAAGGCCAAAATAGCGAGTCTTCTGACAGCGGGGGCAGCCTTATATAAATACTATAAATGGTCACCCCCTTCCACAATGCCTTTGTAATATATCATTTGGCTTCACAGTGCCCTAATATCTGGGTAAAGTTTCATAAGGGTGCCTTTTGGCGGCCTGAGCTAAGTGGTCTTAGCTGCCTGTGATAGGCCTGTGTGCTGAGCAGGTTCTGGAGATAGCAGCTCTCTGGTGGCATGGCTTCTCTCACAGGTCCCTCCCTGGCAGAAAGCAAAAGAAAGGGAATAAAGAGGGGCTGGGAGAGAAAGGAAGGAGGCAGGAGGGAATTGACACAGAGCTTGGCGAGGAGCCAGAGCCGGCCTCCTCGCGTCTAATGTACGAACGGGGATTTATTTAAACAGTGAGAAGAGAGGACAGCTTCACAGTGCCAGATTAATTCCGCTTTTTATTCAGAAAATAAAAGAGACTTTGAATTATTAAGAGATAGCGGGATTAGAGGCCTCTCTTTCCAACCCCAATCTACGCTCCTTTTAATTTCCACTTTATTAGAATTCTTTTTGAAGTATTTTAATGTGGACAAAAGGAGAAGAAGAGAGAGAAAGCAGAAAATATTAAATATCAGTTAAACTGCATTAAACATAAGCCCAAGCCTCCATTTTTTTTTTCCACAGTCATATTGATCCTACTCTTTCACTTCTCAATTATCAACTTTTATTGTAGGTTCAGCCAAGTGCAGAGGCCGATTTTGAAATGAAACGGCTTCTATCTTCTATTCATCCTCGGGGCTGCGGTGGGGTTTCTCGCTCACTCACGCTCTCTCTTCACTTCACTTCCTTAAACCCCACTCAAAATGTGTCAGCGAGGGCGATTGTGTGGCGCTCGGAGGAGGAGGAGGTCGGAGGCTGCCGCTCTCGCGTCTCCCCGGCTCGGGTCAGTGCGGAGGGTCGGGGCGGGGTGGTGGGTGGGGGGGGGGGGATCAACAGGAGAGGACGGCGGCGGGTCAGGTTGTCTCAGTGAAGTGCACTCCAGCGGACAGCAACGGCCACCTTTAAAAANAGGACGGCGACGGGTCAGGTTGTCTCAGTGAAGTGCACTCCAGCGGACAGCAACGACCACCTTTATAAAAAAAAAAAAAAAAAAAAATCATCCTCCTGCCACGTCCTCAGCTACGATGCTATATTTTTAGCCACCCTGTGTTTACTTAATATGCACTTCATGCTATATTTGCTTCTTAGCTCTCCATCTAGGGAACAGCCTGCCCTCACATTACTGCCGAGCCGAGCAGTGCAGCATTGTGCCCTCTACAAATCTCAGCAGCCATAGGAATTTGATTGTGCCGGAGGATTCTCTCTGTCAGACAACCGGTCCATAATCTCTGGCAATTCTTTGTGCAGGAGGATTACCACTGAAAGTGTTACCACATATTTACAACTACTCCACTAACTCTCAACAGGCTCTCCTGCATCCAGCCCAGCCAAAGCTAAGCCACGGTTAACATAGGAAATCAAGCTGAGATTTAGGACATCTCCCTCTGAATCTGAGTGTGCGCTCTATCTGTACAAATAAGAAGACGCGGGGTCTTTTTTTTTTTTTTTTTTTTTCCCCCACTGTCGAGTTTAGCACAGATTTAACCTCAGGGATTACCTGTGTGGTTAAAAAAAAAAAAAAGGGAAACACATCTGTTTATGTGTAAAGCACTTGACATGGCCCTCCCCAGGGATAGATCAGTTCCCCCACAGTAAACACTGAACCACTCATGTGAAAATTATCACCCTGTAATTAACAATTCAACAGTAAATGGTGAGAGAGGGTCACACTTTTCTCCCCCCTCCATGATATAAATACAAATTTCCTAAATAAATATATATGATTTTTTTTTTTTTTTTTAAAAGGGTCAAGTTTAGCCTGGTTCATAAAACTCTACTTTGTTTACCGTCTCCAGTTTTATTTGCTCTCCTCTGGACTGAAGCAAAGCGAAGGTCAAGAGGCCGTTTCAGCCGTCCTCCTTTTTAGCATCTGTGTCTTATCGCTCCATCAGAGCCCAAGTGTTTCATTCAAAGTCGGACTAGATAGGCCTTGTGTCTGGCTGTTGTTATTGAAATAAACTGGGCCTGTGTTGCCACCCCGGCCTCCCCCCTCTTGCCCCTGTCTATTCTGAACAAGTGTATCTTCAGAAACACGCCAGCTTGTTATGGTAATGACCTGAACGCTTCCCCCCCTTTTCTCTGTGTGTGTGCGGTGGGGGTGAGGCTTCGCTTTTTGAGGGGGGGGGGCAAACCCAACAGGACGTTCTGGGGCAGGGTTTTTCATGACAAAACAAGGCTTGAATTATCAAAAAAAAAACAAATCCAATCAGTGTACTTGTACAGTAAATCTTATATTACTGGATTTTTTTGGATGCATTGAACATTTGTTTTATGTCTGTGTTTAAATATCCATAGAAAAAGTAAATAACCACATACACATTAGATCTAACACCTTTCTGTTGTTGTGATGCCTCCACCATCTCTCTCTCACACACACACACACACAGACACACACACACACAAACCAAACTATTATGTCAGCCAGACTCGTGGCATATGTAAGATCTTATTTCCATCATTACAAAAATGCCGGGCACAAACTGACAAGCATAACCTGAGCACTAAATGGAAATCACCCAATATCTGATGCTAACAACAGCCAACAGTAGGGGGAATAGTGTCGCTTCTTTGACAAGAGAAATCCCTGGCAAATAATCCGCCGGAATGTCGACTGGATGGGTTTTAGGAGGAAGAACTACAACTGCGACCGGGCAGGAAATATTCTGTCTGTCTGTCCCGCTGCAGCGAGCGGCTATAATTAAAATAGCAATGAATTCAACCTCCGGACAGGAAGCTCTCTAAAAGCCAATTGTGGGGCCAGATAGCATTTAAAAAAAAAACCCTGAATTGTGTGCAAAGAAAAATAAACAGAGAACAATGCCTAAACTCTGTGTTGAAAGAATAGCGATAAGGATCATCTATTTAAACAAACCTAATGCTTGACTGCTTGTTGTGAGCTACATTTCATACATAAAATATGTTCTGTCACTGATATTGGCCCTTATCTAAAGGGAGAGAGGCAGACAGAATTTGCAGCCTGTGTGCAAGCAATGGGCTGTTTGTGGAGAGTGATAGAGGCCCAGAGCTGGAGATGCACGGCAGATAACATCTGTCTGTCTGTCAGGCGTGCAGGCGGGCTGCAGCGCTGGGGAAACACGCCGCAGACGGGGGGGG
>JBBMOC010000069.1:1036314-1119666 GCA_037975185.1 Centropyge bicolor
AGCCCTTTAAGATTATTAAGATCAGATATGACAGTAATGCAAACAACTGCCTTAAAAATCAATGGCATACCTAAGCTGCACTCGGTAATTATTTCTGTGATTAGTATTGATCAGCTGTGTCAAGTTCCCATTTTATTGGTAGAACAGTGCTGGAGACGTGTGTGTGTGTGTGTGTGTGTCTGCAAATGAAGTTCAGTCGTAAAGGCTTTTTCCTGTGTGGCGACCGAGATGAGTTTAATTCAGTTTTATTTATTTGGCGCCGACTCACAACAGAAGTTATCTCAGGGTGTTTTTCATATCGAGCAGGTCTGGACCAAACTGTGTTTACAGACCCAACAACCACCATCAGTTGAATCCACTCAGCTGATTCTCACTCAAGTTTGTCTTCCTCAAGAAAAGACCAAATTATATGTTTTCCCATCCTGATTATGGTCAATGCAAGTGTTCTCTTTTTCCAATGAATTAGGCTACATTGTTCTTCCCATCATGAGTGACAGGAAGGTTAACGTTGACTGTACAAAAACCAGGACTTTGACACCAGAGACCGGGGTTTGCACCATGACGCCATATTTTCATATTTCCCACACAGACATGTATCAACAGTCTCTCTCTCGGCTGATTTCCCAAAATATCAAACAATGACTTTAAGGTTGGGGAAAGATTGTGGTTTTGGATAAGTGCTGAAAGTAAATACGTCTCATGTTGTTGACCTTTTCAACCCGACAACCTCATTTTCCCCAAACCTTCACCTGCTGAAACATAGGTACTAGATCAGGGGTATTCAACTAAAATTTAAAGAGGTCCAGTGGGAGAAAATTTCTTCATGCAAAGGTTGAAGATCATAATGTCTAACTATACAATGTGATCTATATTTAAGTAGCCTAGTAGTTGTATCAACATCTGCATGCATTCAATACCTGTCAAATCAAATGAATTAAGGACAGTTCGAAAACTTTTTGACAATATTTATTGTCAAGTAACATAGAAATGAACTTATGTATATGACTGCCGATATGTATAATGTTCTCTCATTTACTAAATAAAAAAGGGCTGCATTTCAAAATAAGAGAAAATGAATACAATGTGAAAATTGTGTATGCTCAGAAAAATAAAGTAAAGGGAGGAAATATGTCCCTTTGTTTTCTATATGTATCACTATCTTTCTTTTTCTTTCTAGCGTCTCCATATGGGCAACTTGACTCTAACTCTTTCATCTGTCTACACCGCCGAGTCGCAATATTTTCCGCCTGGCAGGCACAGACTTGATTGGCTGAATGGTATCACGTGGAATGGTTTAACTCGCATGTAACTGGTTCGTGCGTTTCCTTATATCCACTAAACCACTACCGTAAACACTACAAAAGCTGCGCTGGGTTAAAATAGAAGCGACCTGTCAGATTTTAAATCATAGCCTTCTGCTTTGGTTATAGGTCCGGGTCCGTATGGCACAGCTTCTGGGTCCGGATCCGGACCGCGGTCCGCCTTTTGATGACCTCTGTACTAGATGCTTCACTTTCTATAAGCAGATATTGTCACATGATGCAGCAACATTTTGCACCTTTGCAGTCACAAATGTTTTTAAAAAATGTTTCTTAATTATGTTGATAAAAATGTGAAAAAGAAAAACCACATACTTCACAGTTCTGTCTTTGTGATGTAGGTGTTGTATTATTATCATGTTCCGCTCTTAGCGAACACTTTTAACCACACAAACGCACACATTCTCCCTCCACCATTTCCCTCTGTGGTTCACGGGAGACGAGGCCCAGATCAGGAAGACAAGTGGGTGATCTATAGTTTTCTTCCTGAGACAGATTGTCTGGAAGGTTGCAGAGATTAGTCACATCTGGGGCTTTTAAGAATGCTGCAAATTGTGGCCTTTCTTTAACGCGGCCGATAAGGCATTAAATGAAGGGAGCTGCCTTATCAGCCCGCTGCTACCCATAAATCACAATTGCCTGCTCCCCTCCTGTACCCCTGGTGGTTTCTATCTGCATCCTGGGGCTGGCAAGATCCCACCATCACCACTACTACCGCCGCCACATCACACAATAATCACACTATTTGCCTCCTAATTCGCCCTCCGCAGACGGTGCATTAGAGCCGTTCTTCCATTATGTTTCCCACTCGTCTGTTCTCTCTCCTCACTCTCTCGTTCTCTCTCTTCTCCTCCGCCGTTCGCCGTCTGTCTTTCCTTCTGTGTATTCACCAGTCTTCAAACGGGGGGGGAATCATTCTTCCTGCGAGTGCTATCAGACTTTAATCCACAGAAAAACACTGACACTTCAGCACCAATTCAAATGAATAGGATGTGGAAACGGCCTTTAATGGGATATTGTTCTCCCTTTGTCTCATTCAAACCAAAAGGAAAAATAGAGTGGATAGCATAAGCTTTAATGAGCTTGTGTAAGTGACTCACATTTAATTATTTCTTTCTCTGCTCCTCAATAATTATAAGACGCTGACAGTGATTTTGTTGTGCTTGAGCTTCAGGAGCGACTGATACAGAAATACAATTTAAAACCAAGAAATTTCTTTAATAAATCCGGATTCTAATGAGAAACAGAAACCAAGCAGAGTCGGTGATGAAGAGGACGGCCATGTTTCAGTTAAACAGTTTGGAAAATATTTGCTTTTTAGCTGAGAGTTCAACGAGGCAGTTAGCGTAGCTTAGCATAAAGACTTGAAGCGGGGGGAACAGTTAGCCTGGCCCGGACACAAACATGTGTAAACATGGTTTGTAGTGTTTATCAATAAACAGTTAACTCCCCATAAAACCACAAGCTGTTTTGTGTTTGCATGTGCATTTACTGCAAATTATCGAGCTTTGAAGTTGACTTTTTTTAAAACTTTGTACCCTCATACTGAACACAGTGAGTGTTATCAATCTGCTCAAATGATACTAATATGCTAACAAAGGCTTGCTAAGACATATTAATGTAGCAATGATGTAAAACTGGGAAGAGCTTTTAGATGAATCATGCATATTAAATTATATTAAATAATGAATATAAAATAATGTCAGTGTCCCTGGTCTGATTCCAACATGGCTTCTTATGGTTGAATATCATCCCACTCTCTTCCTCCCCATATGTTTCCTGCCTGTCTCTGCCTCCAAAAAAAAGGGCAAAATCCAAACTACCTGTGGCGAAATACATTTCTGACCAGTTAGACTCAAGTGTGAGAAGATCATTGCTTTAGAATTGATAAGGACGAGATTAACAAAATAAACATTTCTGCTCACTGATGAATTTCATTCAGACTATTTTGTTTGGTTGGAAAATAGTGTGAAATCCTCATCCAAGTCCAAAACAACAGCCCGAACTCTGAAGATATTGACTCAACAATCAGAACAGACAAAGAGAAGCAGCAAATCTTCACAGCTGAGAATCGGAAGTCAACCAACGTCAGCTCATCCAACAGTGTGTAAATTCCTAAAGAGTGGGCCGTTCCAGTAATATCACTGTGAACCGTGTCTTCAGCAGAGGTGAAATAATGGGCAGGCACAAAAGCTCTTAAATTTCATCCTAATTACTGGGAGACCTTTGCACGGCCGTGCGTGTGCTTATCACGGCGTACCTGTGTGGCAGGTGATAGAGGTGAGGCGGAGGCAGCCGGCGCGGCGGCAGCTAAGCCTGAGGAGGAGTTAAAGGCGTGGGCCTGGACCTGCGCTGTGCTGCTGGAGACCGAACTGGAGACAGATTAAGGACTGTGCATTTATCTTTGCTTGTAAATGAGTGACTGGCCAGTGTTGTTACTGCCAGGCCAGGGTATTGGAACAAGAGGCTTAAGATGCTATCGGAGAATGCTGTGCCTGCAGGCACTCTGAAGATTATAAGGCACAGAGGAAGACAGTGGGAAAAGTGTTGACAAACAACCAGGGGTTATTTAACATTAATTATATGCTAAGCTAACTCTCTCCCTGACCCGTCAACACAAAGCTTATGAGACCTTCGGGGTTCAGCGTCCCTTTATCAAGGTCAGAAGTCATCAGTTCACTTTGATTGGCTCTGAGCTCCGTGTGCTAAATAGACAATGAGTATCATGATGGAGTGAAACAACGGAGAGACAACAGTCAGAGCTTCAGTCTGTCGGCCTGCTGTTTATACAAACTACAACCCAGACCAGTGATTGGCTGAGAGATGTGACCTCACATCACACATTGTTATACAGGTCTGTTCTGTCCTCATAGTGTCCTAAACATCCAACGTACTCCTGTAGAGAAAAGTATAGTTTGGTTCTAATTTGTGGGGAAATTCTCTCATTTCATTTCAGTTCGTTTGTTGTCCATCAGTGTTGTTAGTGAAGGCTGAAGGACCTGGAGCAGGTGTTTGTCCACAGGGAGCTATTTTCATCATTTCTTGTACGATGGCTGAATTTACAGTGATTTGTTCCTCACAACATGTTTATATGCTGGAATAAGGGATGATTTTTATCTAGGAGATTATAAGCACATCTGTCAGACTTGATGGGTAAAATGATTGTTACAGTAACTGGTCAAAGAAGCGTTTTGTGATATCTTACTGAGCTGAAACCTTCTGAACCGACCCCCCCAGGAACAGGACTGTGGTCTTGTTGTGATCATGGACAAGGTCAAAGCTGAAGCTCACGTGACCCTGACAGACTTTATGATATATTGAATGGAGGAAGAACATAGTGGTCGAGTTGTTTCTCCTGCAGTTTAGACTGATTCAAGTTGAACAAAATCAGAACCTTTGTATAATCACCATGAATAATAGCATGGTTGTAGCAGCCAGATCAAACTTCCCATCAACCTTCATATAATAAAGACTTATTTTTCTTAACATTATTGTTGCCATCCTGCACATATTTATGTAACATTCAAGCCTTTGGGACAAACTGTAAAATGCAGCAAAGAGCCTCCATGTTCTCAGTGATGTGTTGAGCAGCTTGACATGATGTTGCCATATATATATAAACATGAATATGTTAATGATTTATCGATGTGAAAACGCGACACGTAGCTCCATAAGTCACAAATTAGAGGACTTCATTCTCGACGTGTTCTATTAAATCAGACCGGCGACTCAGCTCCGATCTGAACGCCTGTGACTCATGACTCACTTTTGGCTCGACAGCAGCCGCGACACCTTGACACCTGTTCTGACAGCCTCCCTTTGCCTGGCAGATAAATAAGATACCGTGTTTTGAGTTTCACATCCAGGCTGAAGCAAAGCCACCAGCAGCCATTGAGAATAGGCTGTGAATGGAGATTACCTCCTGAAATCTCCTGTATCCCTTCTAGACACCACCCAGCCGCACAGACACTTACAAATTGGTATTTGGAAGACATGCCGCTGCAGATAATTAGCTTTACTTTCAAGGATTACACTGGAAACAACAAAACAAGAAGTGCAATTTTTGCCAGACCTGAGGGCGGCAGATCGCAGGCAGAAATACTACAACTTCAAACTTTGTTCTGTTTCAGATTACATAAAGGAAGGTTGGACTGAAGAGGGAGCTTTGTGATGTAAAGTCACTGTTTCAGTCCGATCACACCTGGATCATGAATGTCACTGGCCCAAACCAAGCGGCAACCTCCGGCGCTGAAAAATGAAGCCAATGCGGAAGTGCAAAAAAGCTGCAGTTCCTCGAATAACCACTAGAGCAGGCTGCAGAAGGGAGTCAATTACATTTGAGCCCCATGTTAAAATGTCCGATTTTACGACAGAAAAAAACATATTTACAGCCTGGTTCAAAACATGGCTCTAGTCTCATAAGCTGTTTTTCTACTCCATGACAACTCTCGGGGGGGCGAATTTTTTTATAAGGCGTTCGTTTAAAATATACAGCATACATCATTATGCACAATTCATAGCTGTCAATCTAAGTGGCGCCACTTTGATTGACAACTAGCCACTGACGGTCTAAAGGGCGTCACCCCGGCTAATTCTAGTCACTGAATTTGGGAAAGAGATCGTCATGGGGTTAGCCGGCTAGCAACGATATTTAGCATTTAACCTAGCTGGTTAGCCGTAGCTAGTTTGATTATTTCGAATAAAGCGGCTTTTTTCAGCCAATAGCATTCATTCAGCCGGCCCATAGGACCCGCCTCAGCTCCACCTCTTTGTCCATATTTGGAGTAACCGGAGGTAGGCTACCAAGATGGCTACGCACTACGATTTGCTTCATTTTTGCTCTTCAGAAACCTATGGGTGACGTCACGGACACTACGTCCATATTTTATACAGTCTATGGTCCAAACATGGCAACAGTCCATTTTGAAAGCAATTAACAAAATACTTCTTGGGTTCACTTTAATGGAGGGAGCAGGGTCGAGGAGGTCACATGCGCTCATTAGCAGATATTTTGTACACACTTGACCAGCTGATGTTTGTTGCATGTTTTTTTTTCCTTTGGTGAAACAAAAAAATCCACTCTATGTTTATCACTGAGGTTGTAGGACTGCAAACAGGAGGGAGGCAGAATATAAATACACATAATACACAATATAATGCATCACCACTAATGAACATATAGTTGAATTAACACACAACTTGAAAAGCCATTATATCCAATTTATAACAGTTATAACTATTATAACAATTAGCAAATACTAAATAGTTTGTGTAAAACATTTGACAGTACTTCACATTGTTGGAATATAAACTGTCTGACACTAATCTGTTTGTGACGTCACCACAGTGGAAATGTGTGAATTCTCTGCTTCAGTAGCGTTAAATATATTTATTCATTTTAAAGGGAGGATTATATTTTATATTAATTTTATGCAAATACGCTTTGTTGTTCTTCTTTCGGCTGCTTCCCAGCGGGGGGTCTTCATCATCAGAGGATCATCTGTCCAGTGATCAGTATCTCTCTGTTGGCTGTCTCTTTACATCTGCAGTTATTATGATCATTTATTGGCTGTAAAATACAAAACATCACACACATCGTTTCCTCATGCAGAGTTTTCTCGACTCTCCAGGTGACTCATACCATCGACTGATATTAGGGTATTGAAATTTGCTGCTAATCTGTTTCTACTCATAATTCATTTTCCACTAACTGTGCTGTTAGTGTTTCCATTGTCTTTAAGTTGTAGCCTGTCTGAGCATTGTGCTGTTGTCTGACACTTCAACAGAATGTATATGTTAGTTTCTACCAACCTGGACTTTCTAAGATCAGGTGTCACAAAATGATTAAAAGAAAAATTGTGCTACAAAATTCAGATTATTTTTTCAGACCTTTCTAATTTTTTTGTGTTTTTCTTGTGAAATACTTGGATGAAAATTCACCTCATTTTCATCTAAACATTCTTTAAATGAAACATACTGATGGGAAAAATCACGAGTTGACGTTGCTTCATTTGAAAGCATCTCGTTGCAGTGACAAAGGCAATAACCTATAATGTGACTTTAAACCAGCCGGCAGATCACGGAGATGCGATGGAGCTCTCCAGGTTTTTGGTGGAGGCGTGTTGCTGATGGAGGTGTGTCACGGGGATGGAGTGGGCTGTGTATCCTGTGTTTGGGCGCCGGGCTGGAGTCGTGACACGAGGCGACCTCGTGCTGTAGGTGAGGACTCGGAGAATACAGGAGATGAAAGAAGCAGCAGATGTAAAACTCGGGCTTTTGGGCTTTCTGCCATAGATGATGTTTGCCCTCCTCGCTGCACCGTACTTCAAATAATCCTGCGGGAGACTGTGGGCCGTGTGTTGCTTGTTAACTTCGCCGCTGCTGCTCTTTAAAAAGGGTCGCCAACTCTGCGAGTGTGAGTCAATAGTGCAGCCCGGGTGTGAATAACTCGGCTGTGGGCTTTTGAAATGTTCATCACAGGTCAGAGGAAAGCAGGAGAACATCGGTGTTAGATGTCATGTTTTGGCGTCGGCCCCTCGGAGTCAGAGAGCAAGGACTTCTTCATACGCTCACACACGGCGTCGCTCAGGCAGGAATCTGATGGAGATGCACCAGGTGTGTCTTCAATAGACCAGAATGCAATGCAGCCACAAGACACTTTTTTTTTTATAAGAGCCATAGCTGCGATAATGAGCACATCCCAGTGTTCAACCAGCTGACTGGTCACATGAGCAAGACTTGGAAGGAATTAATGAGAAAAATTGATTGATAGAAAACACAAAGACTTTTCTATTCATTTCATTTTCTCTAAAGTTTTTTAAGAATTATTGAACCATCCATTGTCGTTATGCTTTCTGTGAATGTTGATGTGATGGATGGATGTTACATTCATGTTCCTCCCTGGATGAATTCAACTCACTTTTCCTCTTGTTGAGTAAATACCAAGCGGCAACCTCCGGCGCTGAAAAATGAAGCCAATGCGGAAGTGCAAAAAAGCTGCAGTTCCTCGAATAACCACTAGAGCAGGCTGCAGAAGGGAGTCAGTTACATTTGAGCCCCATGTTAAAATGTCCGATTTTACCACAGAAAAAAACATATTTACAGCCTGGTTCAAAACATGGCTCTAGTCTCAGAAGCTGTTTTTCTACTCCATGACAACTCTGGGGGGGGGCGAATTTTTTTATAAGGCGTCCGTTTAAAATATACAGCATACATCATTATCCACAATTCATAGCTGTCAATCTAAGTGGCGCCACTTTGATTGACAACTAGCCACTGACGGTCTAAAGGGCGTCACCCCGGCTAATTCTAGTCACTGAGTTTGGGAAAGAGATCGTTGTGGGGTTAGCCGGCTAGCAACGATATTTAGCATTTAACCTAGCTGGTTAGCCGTAGCTAGTTTGATTATTTCGAATAAAGCGGCTTTTTTCAGCCAATAGCGTTCATTCGACCCGCCTCAGCTCCGCCCTCGCTCCACCTCTTTGTCCATATTTGGAGTAACAGGAGGTAGGCTACCAAGATGGCTACGCACTACGATTTGCTTCATTTTTGCTCTTCAGAAACCTATGGGTGACGTCACGGACACTACGTCCATATTTTATACAGTCTAATTAGCAAATATTAGCATCTTAACATATCTAATATACAAATCTAATACTCTGTTAATATTAGCATGTTAGCTGCAGTGTTGTTTATGGACAGGTGTCTGAACACAGGTGTGTGGAGGTGACACTTCTTGCAGGTAATTAAATCTGAAATGAGACACAAGACTTTCACTCTCTTCCTCTCTCCTCATGTCATGTCTGTGATGAGGCTCAAAGCTGAAAGTGGTTGAGAAAGAAAGCAGTGAGATGACAATAAGAAACTCTGTGTGTGCAGTCGATGTCACTGGTGATACTCCCCATCTCTTTCCATGTCCCTCTGCCCACACTGATTCACATCCAGGACCTTCTTCTGTTGTCCATAGTGAGTCTGTGAAGGAGCAGGAAATCCAGGAAGAGAAACAGAACAAGTTGATGACACATCAGGAAGCAGAGGACAAACACAGGGGTCAACCTGTGCTGCTGATGTTCAGGTGCTCTGACAGCAGATGTTTGTATCTGAAAACTGCTCTAATCCAAACAGTTCAACATCTACAAAAAAAAAAAAAAAAAAAATCAGGTGGATTTGATTGATTTGTAAAACTATTTCAAGCGATTTACCGACAGTTAATTGTCTGCCCGGCACACTGAACGCCACTGCAGGCGATGGAGACCTGTGATGTTTTGACTTTCATGTGTGGACAGAACCTTTGATGTGCTCATGTTACTTTATGATGCACGTAACATCGGCGGCAGCAGCAGGTATGTCTGACACGAGCGGCTGTGGCGTCCCGTGCGCGTACAGGACGGCCACTATAGCCCACAACACAAACCCACTGTGGATGCATGCGCGGCGTAATTGTCGGCCTGGATGTCGTCCTGTTTGTTGTTGCATATTTTCAGCTGCGCAGACTTGATGAGGAGACTAGTTGGAACAAGAAGAAAGAGACGAGGTGGTTTCGTCTGTGTCTCCGTCTATTTATAGCTCGGAAATATTCACACTAATGTTGTTTTTATTCTTTCTCACAGAACGTTACGAGTTTTCCTGTTCGATGTTGAAATGTGTCTCATTCAAGGCTGATGGTTGTAAACATTCCTGCAGAAGTAGAAGAATTTCTGCTTCATGCTTCTGCACAGATTTGGGACTTTTTTCTTTTTTTTGCAAAATATATTTAGTGGAAACATAACAATTGACAACTTACAGCTGTGTGATACAATTTTCCAGTTTTTTCCCTTTAAACAAAGTGGACACAACCCCCCCCCCCAAAAAAAACAACAACAACAACAACAACAAACAAACAAGAGAAAAAACAAAATAAAAACAAAACAAAACAAAAAAACCCCCACAGAAATTAAGACCATCAACATCCACCCATCCCAACAACAACAGCACTTCGTCTGGCAGGACCTGCAGGTCCTGGAAGTACGAAATAAAAGGTTGCCATTTGCATAAGAACTTATCAGTACACCCTCTCATAGTGTATTTAATCTTCTCAAGTTTGAGGAAGAAGGAGGAGACAGTGTTTGGCAATTAAAGAAGCAAAATTAATAATTTCTCTTTGGACTAAATTGAGTTGCCTTGATTTAACAGGGCTGCCAAAGATAGCAATCAATGGACAGGGTTGTCAGTTCCCAATATGGTGGATATTATGTTAAAATACACCGATAGTGATGCAGACGTGGGCAAAAAAAACCCATATGACTCAAATGACGCTGTGAGTTTGAGCAACGGTCTCATTTGTCTCTACCTCTGGGATGACTTTAGACCACTTTGATTTGGAAACATTAACCCTATGTGAAACGTTAAACTGGATAAGTGCCTGACGTGCACAAGATGAAACAGAGCCTGACCTACTCACCACTCCACCCCACTGAGCTTCATCGATTTGACCCATCTCCTCTTCCCAAGCAGACCCTGTTTTATATTTTGGACTTTTTACACATCACTACATTTATCAGTCATTGTTAGTTTGCAGAAAGAAAAATGAACGATTATCACAACTGATATTGATGAAATTTGTTTATTTTTCCCACAATTTCAACACTGACTTTTTGGTCCAGACGGAAGGTTTACATAAATATGACCCATTAACAAATATTAAAGTCTGGACACTTCGCCCTCCTGTTCTACTCCTGTTCTCTTGTAAAGGTTAGAGGATGTTATCAACTTCTTTCCTCAGACACAATCCAACAAAATTTCATTTCAGCCTTTTGCAACCTTTCAGCGACGCTCGGCCGCATTTCCCCTCACCCCCCCTTTTTTTTTCTCAAAGCAACATGAAACAAACCAGAGAGCAAGCAATTTTATTGTTCAGTGGTATCTTTAATTGTGATGAAAAAGGATTATGTAGATTTCTGTAAGCCTCCCTGACAAGACATATTTTAAAGTGAATAGGCCATAGAACAGGAATATGTGTCAGTGGTGGAGGCTTAGTGGAACGTCTTCTCAATAATAGGGTAATCCTGGAGTCTAGGGATCCCTCATTTACCCTCTCAGCCGAGAGACGATGTGCACTGGTCTCCAATTATAGCCCATGGTCTCAGTAAAGACAAAGGGAGGGACTCAGACTGTGTGACTAAGTGTCATAAAGATATTGCCTTTATCTTTATTACTTCTTCTTCTTCCAGTGTGGAGCAGCTTTGCCAGGAAAAACAATCAAAAAAATTACCTTTTCTTTTTTTGCAGAAAGAAACAAACAACAAAGCGGCTCGTCGCTGCAGTTCAGATTGGATTTGGCACAGAGTGATTTGCAATGAGAGCGTTTAGCCTCACGGAGAACACGAGCCCGATGTCAGAGCTCACAGGAGTAATTGAGATTTATTACTTATTAAAGCTGTTCAGTTTGTGATTATACAGATCGTTTCAGACCTTGACACCAGCAGCTCTTTCATCTAACTTTTGTCTCATCGAGCTCATTGAGGTTTGTCTGTAGATGAGTGTGTGGATACGTGCGGGGGGGGGGGAGAAACCTCAGTGTCATGACAGATAACATGAGGTCCTTAGAAACCTCATTAAACATGTTTAGAGGTAAATCTGTTTGTGGCTCCATCCTGGTATTGCCACGACGTTACAAACTAGACAACTAGTAGTGAAAATCCAGACTACAGATCAGGTGCAGGTAGAGAAATGAGATGAGTCCCAGATCATTGACAAACTGCATGGGTTAAAAACCATAGACTGTATAAAATATGGACGTAGTGTCCGTGACGTCACCCATAGGTTTCTGAAGAGCAAAAATGAAGCAAATCGTAGTGCGCAGCCATCTTGGAAGCCTACCTCCGGTTACTCCAAATATGGACAAAGAGGTGGAGCGAGGGCGGAGCTGAGACGGGTCGAATGAACGCTATTGGCTGAAAAAAGCCGCTTTATTCGAAATAATCAAACTAGCTACGGCTAACCAGCTAGGTTAAATGCTAAATATCGTTGCTAGCCGGCTAACCCCACGACAATCTCTTTCCCAAACTCAGTGACTAGAATTAGCCGGGGTGACGCCGTTTAGACCGTCAGTGGCTAGTTGTCAATCAAAGTGGCGCCACTTAGATTGACAGCTATGAATTGTGCATAATGATGTATGCTGTATATTTTAAAGCAACGCGTTATAAAAAAATTCGCCCCCCCCAGAGTTGTCATGGAGTAGAAAAACAGCTTATGAGACTAGAGCCATGTTTTGAACCAGGCTGTAAATATGTTTTTTTCTGTCGTAAAATTGGACATTTTAACATGGGGCTCAAATGTAATTGACTCCCTTCTGCAGCCTGCTCTAGTGGTTATTCGAGGAACTGCAGCTTTTTTGCACTTCCGCATTGGCTTCATTTTTCAGTGCCGGAGGTTGCCGCTTGTTAAAAACGCAGAAGCCGCCATCACACAAATAATATGATCAATAATAGATAATCAATAAGGCATAAAAAGCAACATTAGCATATTTATAAAATGTATAAATGATTAGTACATCACAAGTATTTTTCTGCTGTTCATCAATCTGTCACAAATTCCCCCTGAAACAAACTGATCATCAAACTATTGATCAAAGAACCGGACGAACATTTGCACTATTCATCAAACAGACATAAAGTAAACAGATATTTTTCCACACGCTTTTGTGAAGAACTATTCAAAAACTATCCTTTCAAAACTTTATGAACTAACAAGGAGGTTTTCTTCTGTGAGTATTGATCATTTTCCAGTGAGTAGTTTTGCAGTTTGTGCAGTTAATGACATGAAAAAGCATCTCATGTTGAGCTTCTCTTAAGTTTTCACTCATACTGTTTGTTTTCTGACGCCAAATCTCAACATGACATCACTCAGAAACACGTCTATAAAGTCAGTGTAATGAGATTTTTGGATAGATATTCTTAGACCAGCTGTTCTTCCAAAATGGCGCCTCCTTGTTTTGAATTTTCATTTTCACTTCAACAAAAATCAACTTTTGTGCCAAAATGTTACCAGATATCCACAAATTCACTGAGACCGATCTTCTCTTCTGAGAAAAGTGACCGTGTCCTTGCTCAGTGTTTGAAAAGTGCTCGTAACTTTACCACATCAGTGCATGAACTGAAACAAGAGGTGGAGTGAAGTGAGGTGAGACGATGGCTGTTTGACTCGTCGAGCTGGAGCCGAGACAAAGAGTGTGAAATACAGAGTGAAAAGAGCTGTGTGATTTGTTTAAAGGATAAACAAAGACGGAGACTAATTGCCGCTGGAGGTCAGCATTCCAAATGCATATTCAAAGCGCTGGGTGTTGCTGTAAATTTCCAGCAGTCACACTTCTTTAATAACCTGAATAGGCGATTTCGCAGTGAATGTGCAGAGAAAGGGGGACGTGGAAAGTTGTGAAGAATTGATGATGGACTCTTTGAGAGTGAGCGAGATAAAATTGACCATGAAATCCGGAGCTTGGAATTAAATTGGTTCGAAGGAGAAGGTGAGGTGTGAAAGCCAAGGTTAATTTGCACATCAGTTAAATGCCTGATTAAATAGGAGGAGATGTGTTTGGACAAAGGGAAACCTAATGAGGAGAAATGTAGTAAATAGCTGCGATGGTTGAAGTGATTTGTGTTGGGTTTCTCCCTCCGAGCCTGCGGGTGGATGCTGATCCTCCTCCGCAGGTTTACTATGAAACAATGTTAGGATGAACGTGAGGACAAAAACTTCACTTTATTGAATATTGCAAAATTGCATCGTGTAATTTCTTCTACTTAGACTTAGACTTCCTTTATTGTCATTACACAATTTACACCGCAGTGCAAGTTGGGTAGTGAAATTCCATTGTAATGGCTTCCAACAATGAGTCAGCAACAATAGTGTCAGTCGGTGGAAATATATGTAAAAAATAGATATTAAAATATCTAATATAAATATAGGTGCTCGGAGCTATATATAGACATATGTAAATGAACAGTATGAGGTTATATACAGGAATATTGCACCGAGCAAGTTAGCAGCAAGTTGAAATATTGCACCTAAGTGGTGGTATTAAATGTAAAAGTGAAGATAGATATATAGAATATAGAATAAATACACAGAGTCCATCTTGCTTGAGTCCATCTTTTCCATGTCGGGTTCACTGACATTCAGTCTCACCTCATTGGACAATTGTCTTGTTCATTAAAAACATGGCCGCACTAATCGCTGTGCTGTAAACAGATACACAAGCAGCTCTTCTTCTATGGTATTTCTTGCAGAATAGCTACTTGAATTTCTCCGGGACCTGTTTCTACTGGTTTCCATTAATGTAACACAGGATTAAAATCCACTTGTAGAAACTTGCTTGAGATATTTGATCAATCAGAGTGAATAGCACACATCTGCTTTTCTTTTTCTTTTTTTTTTAACCAAGGTTGCATTGCTGTTCTGAAACCTGCCTTCAGGGGCTCTTGGGAAGATAAAAAAAAAAATGCATTTGTCAATTTAAAGCTGTGCGGCTCGCCTTGGAATACCTGCACAGCTTTGTGTCCGTGTCCTGTGCGATTGTTGAATG
The DNA here is from genome assembly GCA_037975185.1 of Centropyge bicolor. Classification (NCBI taxonomy): domain Eukaryota; kingdom Metazoa; phylum Chordata; class Actinopteri; family Pomacanthidae; genus Centropyge; species Centropyge bicolor. The sequence continues at coordinate 1,051,192 of JBBMOC010000069.1, forward strand.
GTCGTGTTCCGGCGGTGAATCAGAGTCAGGGCGGCCTCTGAAGTGTGTATCAGCGGCTTCACACTGAGATTTAACACCTCTCCCATTCAAACTGTTACCATGTTTTACTTCCAACTTTTCCAGCTGTGTTTTGTTATGTGACAATATGCTTTAAGAACTTTTTTTAAACTCACTGTTTGACCGGGGTCACTTATTTTATTTGGGAGGCTGAAAGAGAATTATCGACGATCGTTCTCTGATCATTTGATTTGAGCAGCAACTGATTGTAAGAGGAGGCTTCTGAGTGATAATGAACAGGGTTTGCTGAAGTGAACTGGTAAAGCTCTGCTCCTCCTCTTAAGGTGACTCATCTTATAAGGAGTGCTGCAATTGTTCCCAACAAAAGTTAAAGCTGCTGAATCAACATAATTATAACCTATGAAACTATTGGACTGATGTTGAACAGAGGAGTTTTAACAGTGGCAGAAAAGTTGTTTTCCCATTTTCTCCATACAATCTTACGTACACACCTTGTTGTCCCTAAAGTCAGACCCAGGACTCCAGCTGCCCCAGATTCACTGTGAAACAACAGTTTGATTTAACTGTAAAAAATGAGGATACATAGAAACAAAGCTCAGCTGTCCTGATCAGGACCTTGAGGTGGGTCCTGAACTTGGGCCCCTGAGTCAGAGTTATAAAAGCATCACTATTTCACCAGATGAATATTCACACGAGTATTTGTGACATTTCAGCGGAGGCCTATAATAAACAGTGTACAAAAGGGAGGGCGGAGGGTTAATTGGGCTGCAGCAGCTCAGTTTAGCCCTGAGGCCCAGGAGCAGGTTCCTCCAGCCTGAAGAGGGTGGAGACAACATGCACCTTCTGTCTGAGTGTGTGGCTCTGGTTCCCACAACCTGACTGCTTTAAATAAACTGAATTATATTTCAGACTGTACATTATATGATGAGTCATTCTGAAGAAACCACCTGATTGGTCGATGACTAGCCAACGTTACGTCTGCTAGCATTGATGCCTGAGATGATAACAATAAAAAATTCACTATCATTAACAATAACTTTATTAACAATTCGAACCACAAAGAACAAATCAATAAACAATGTAAAATCAGTAAAAGTACAGTGAGTGGTTGTTTAAAACGACTCCATTCATGACTTTTTGGGAAACAAAAATCCCCTTTTTATCTGAAAATCTGGCTGCACCAAACTCACAGCTGCAGCACATCTGACATGTAGAATCACTTCATCCAGTGGTTCTTCCCATGCTGGAGCTGCTGTGTGTGACTAACCAGCTGCTGAGTCACTGAGTCTCTATCTGAGAGTCAGAGATGGACGATATCAACCAACTCATCCCAGATCGCTTGATTCGGAAAAAAACGGCTGTTTGATTGAGAGTAAAATCAACCTCCTCATTAACATGAGGCTTCATCTACATCAAAGTCACTGCCTTCACTCCGTCACTTGAAAGAGTGTGGTGAGGACCAGGGTGCAATCCATTGCCCGGGGAGGCCCTTTGTGCATCATGGTAATAGAGAACAAAGAAGGCCAAAACCTTATGCTATTAAAATAGATTCACCAAAACCAATTGTAGTATATTAGCTTGGAAATGACACGGAGGAACTGACGAGGGTTTTCAGTGGCAGATGGAGTTTCTCCATACCATGAAATTTGTATACTTGGCTACTAAGAAAACAATTCTTGCTGGTACGTTGAGCAGCCTTCCCGTCTCCACCGAGCAAGTGACGGCGGCAGAGTGAGGGAGTGTGAAGCCTCTTTAATTGCCTTTGGTCACCCACAACGTTGAACCGGAGCGCCACGCGGCTTAGCAAAGGAACCGGGCAGAGGGCCTGATAGATATTTTATCGCCCAAGTTAACGGTTAATGAATTCCCAAAGTGAAATCTGTCACTTCAAAAATAAAGAGGGAGGCAAATTAAAGGGAGATAGAGAGAGACAGGGGAAGAAAGGGACTGGAGAGGGTGACACAGTTTTAAAATGCCCTATCTTTTGGCCATCCCCGGTTTTTCAATGGAATAAAGAAAACTCAGCCTCTTTCTTCTCCTCTTTTCTTCCCCCGCTTCTTTTCTTCCCCTCCCTCCCATCCTCCTATCTCTCACTCCGCTTCTCTCTGAAAAAATTCTCATGAATGATTTATATGTGTCTTGTTATCAGCAACGATTTCTATAGACCCCAACGCATTCACCAAGACATTTGTGGCGTAATTGTTAATTTTAATGCCATAATGGCTTCAGATGGGAGCTCTGATTAGACATTTATTACACAATTAAATGAAACATACTCAAGAATCACAAAAGCCTTCCGTAATTATTTCAGGCCATTAATAAAATGGGCATTAAATTATATTGGACACAAAAGAGAAGTGAAATAGATTTCCATTAGAGCAATAGAGGCAGAGAGGGGTAATAGATCCTGCCTGAATTCACTCTGAAATTAATTGTTGCCCAGCCTATTTCCACACACAGTGGAATAAATGAATGAGAAAAGAGAGGAAGAGAAGAACGAGTTGGTGGCCGTGAGAGCGAGGGGAGGGGGTTACATTAAGAGCCTCTGATAAAAAACCTTTTGTTTGACGCACTACAATGGACCCTCAATTCAAGAGAGAGAGAGAGAGAGAGTCAGACCAATTTCAATCTTAGTCCACCCCTCCAGAGTTCTGACTCGAGGTTATATCCTCTTTTCAAGTTTGGCTTTGCTTTTGAATAAACAGCTATCACAGATCTACCTGCCACTGCATATATATCCAAATGCGACGCCGCGTAGGAAGTGCGGGTCGCGACACGAGCCAAAGACAACGGCTGCGTCGAAATAAAACGTGCATGACAGGAAATCAATCTTTTCTTTCATTAATAAATGACCTGCCGGGTCCAGAGCTGATTCTCTGACTCTGTGACAGCGAGTCACCTTCCAGCTCTGACATGATGGAGGTCGAGCCGCAGAGACGGAAGAATAGCTGGGATTCAATCAGAATCTTTATCTATCAGGAAGAAGGTCAGTTTTGTTTTTTTTTTTTTACAAAATTATAAGATATGAGTCAGAGAAGAAACATAGAAATCGAGCTTTTCTTTGAAATAATAGAAGGAAAGTATGAAGTAATCTGAAGGAAGGTGATGCTACTGTAAAACACAAAAGTTTCACTTAGATATTTCTTTGGTCATCTTTTTTTGTGAAATATCTTTAATGCGAAGTGAAGAAAAAAAAAAAAAAGAGCACTTACAATGGAAAAATTAACAGAATTTATTTTCCCCGTGTCTGAACAGTCAGATTACGACAGTTAAAACACATCAAAGCCCGACGTATGGCAAAGACTCTCTGAAACCATTTCCAGTGGGAACTCTAAATTGAACCGTCTTTTGAACTGACGGTCTCTTGAGATCTTCTGTAAAAGTGTAAAAGAAATGGAAACTGATATCTCACAAGGCAAGAACAGATCATTCAACTGAAATTAATTAATCATTCACTGATACAGATTTGTAGAATTGTATTTTTTTTCCCTCCGTCAGTGTGTCGGGCTTCAAAAGCTTCCACGTTCTTTAACGGCCTATTTTTCCTCATATTTCACATTGGAGTTGTTTCTTTTTTTTTCTTTTTTTTTTTTGATTTTACAATACCTACAGTCAGGCTTCACAAGCAGCTGTTTGTCCGATAAAGGTTTTCACAATTCAGGATGCAAATTCTGTAAACAAAGCATTGAGAGAAGAAGGGGTTGATTGATATGTACAATCGAGAGACGTTGAAGAGAAGCACTGTGGAATAATGATTCTCAGGGCTGAATTCATCACCTGACTCGCCGGAGCTTTGCACCACGTCTCCATGTTCAGGCCTCAGACTCAGCGAAGCCACAGCTGGATCTGTGATGAGAGATTGTATGAAAAGAAAACTGTGATTATTGACCCATCCTGACGTGTTTTGACCTGACTTTTACTGGACTCTTCCACAGGACGGTCGTGCTTCCCTGCGTTTGTTTTACCCCTGGGTGTCCACACTGTAATATTCCCACCACATCCAATTAATCAAAACATTATAGTTCACAATGTTCACTGTTGTATTTCTTAAAAACTATTTTTCCAATAATTAAAAAGGGGCCGATGGAGCCTGAATGTCAATGCCGGGCGCTCGCTCCGACAGACAAATTACACCCGCTGATGAGATATAGCTGCAGGCTGTAATGAGAGGTAATGAGTGAGTGTAAATGTGTCATAGGTGTTATCATGGATGTTTTACTTAAAAAGAACAGCGGTTATTTAATTTGAGAGTTTCCCCAAATACAGCACGCAGTGAGCGACGTCACACTGGTGGTTTGGGAGGCGGCTGCTGTCAGAGGTGAATCGTGCACGTCCTCATTTTGTGTGATGGTGTTTAGTTAATGAATATCACCTCCAGCTTTGTGCGGCACTAAGAAAGTGGAACTTCTTCAAAATCGAGCTGATGATTTCGAAGGTAACAGATTCATGCATAAACATCATTTAATTAAAATGAACTCAACACAAAAGGTGACACCAAACTGGACTCGTCTCTTTCTCAATGTGAATTCTTTGCTTGTGGGATCGTTGTTGGTGAACTGTCAGATCTTGGTCGATTCCTGGACAACAGGAAGTGGACGGTGCCCTTACAGTCCTTGTTGCAATGTCTCATCTGGCTACTGGACCGGGGGGAAGACGGGGGAGAGGGGAGTGATGGAAGAGCCCAAGATTTGACAGAAGACTTTAGAGAACCGACCTGAATTGTCTACAAGAGACGACAGTTGATTCACCAGCAGGAGAAAGAGTGAAGGACCAAGCATGAAGGAGATGATGATGGTAGGAAACCAGTGGAGATTTGGGACCATCATGGTTCACCATCAGGCAGAAGAAGTTTGGACCATTGCTGGAAGAAGGAACCATACAGTGACATGTGAGGTTTGGAGTCTGGATGAAGGCTCTGCTTCCTGTGGTCAGTCCAACGCTGAGTCCATATCAGAAACCTCCAAACAAAAGACAATGAGGCCTTTAAGATGAAGCAGTATGGGAGCACAGTTACAGTGGAGAATAATGGTGTTGTATGCTCTGTGTGCAGCTCACACTGTACTGCTGAAAATACCTGAGTCATCACAGGGTGAGGCGACAAAATCCTGTGATCATTCCAAAGGCAGGAGAGACATGGAAGCTACATCTGCAGTCCTCCAGTCAAACTTTGTCAGGAAGCTCACCTGGCACACGTATCGGACAAGATGTCATCCATGCACACAGGAGCAATCAGATTCTCAGGACATCTTCATCATCATCATCATCATCATGATCTTCATCGTCATCATCTTCATCATCATCATCATCATCTTCATCGTCATCATCATCATCATCATCATCTTCTTTATAATCATCTTCATCATCATCATCTTCATCATCATCATCATCAGAAGCAGGTGTGAATGAAGGGAATGACCTAAAACAACTGGAGGATTCAGTCTGTGAAGAAGAGCTGGATCTTCTTGCGTCTGGAAGAAGATCCAGATCCTCGTGTTTCTGTTGGAGGAGGAAGATTTTCCAACTTTTCTAACCTCATTCAACTTGTAAAGTTTGTTGTGATGTTTGTTTGTTTATGAGGACAAACAAACATCAACCGTTTCATTATCTCAGAACTATAGTCAAATCATTTCGAGTCCAGTTCTGTAACAATAATTATGTTTTTATTGTATGATTTATATGTGTTGCTCTTTACTCTGTAGTTTTATTCTGAAAATATATTCTGTTATTGTTTAGCGGTTCAGATTCTCATTTATTCTCTGTAAATCTTATCTGGTGCGTCACAGTCTCATGCGAAAGGCTCAAATCCCCCTGCAAAGAAGGCCAGCTCTAAATTAGTTTTTTTTTTCTCTTAATGAAGGTCAGGAGAGAGTCACATCTTTCCTTTTGTGATAATTTATCCCTATCTCCTGTTATCTCTTTTGCCCCTTTAATCCTAATTGTATTGTATAATTGTGTGATGTAGACCTCGTGGTCTTTCAAGTATTGCCCCTATCCTTTCATTATTACCTGACGCCTTGAACCTCTGTTAATTTTTCGCTGCTCCGCTCTGTGCGATCCACTGTTGCACAATAAAGGCGAGAACAGCTTAAGTGTAGTCGTTTTAAGAGATTTTATTCAAGTCTGATTCGACTTTCTTCCTGAGAAATTACAACCACAGAGATATAATATATATGTATATTTTCTGTAACATATGCCCCGCGATGGCTCCACGTGTCACATCCTGCTGATTGCTGTTTTCATCGCCTCTCAGTGTCAGTGAATGTGTGTGAGTGTCAGTACTTGTAAGCAGATAATGTGAAACATCTACAGTATTATGTGCAGAATTTGAGTTTCAGAATTAGGTCTGTGTCTGTGAAGGGAAGCCTTTTTGTGCACATTGCCACTGTACATATGCGTTTTTCTACCATTTCCAGGGACAACACGGTCAGTCTAAACAAACGCCTTGACCATGAACACGCGTGGAGATATAAATGAGGCAGATGGAAGAGTTTCTATAAACATGGCTGAAAGGAGGTGGTGTTATGTTACTGAGGATGTTAAATGGTTCCAGATTCAAACTCGACGTTTTCTTAGAGCAGGGTCACGTGAGGTATGTATCCTGATTACTCCATTCTGCTCAATGAGTGACAGCCAATAAGGCTGTAATAGGCCAGAAATGAAAATCAGTGATAACCATAATGTGTGTGTGCATAGATTTTTTTTTAACTTAAACTCATTCAGAGTTGTTAAAAGTGAAGATGTTGCACAGTAATTTGAGTATTTTAAGGGAAGCTCAGTCCAGCTAGTTGAGAGTGTGATGTTCAAAGCTTCAGTCTGTGGGATCATTGAAGCAAAAATGAAAATGACACTGACTAATTCCTGGTACAACAATATTGTCCGTATAACTGTCCTCCAACCAGAAGTCACATGTGTCAACCACTTCTTTAAAAAAGGTCAGTTTGTTGTTGCTTTGTCTTTTCTTTTCACATCTTTTGCTTCCTGCATTATCTCCTATATATACATATATATATGTTCTATAATATATAAACAAAATTGACAAGGCGCTGGCTAATTTAGTCAAAGTGTTTATTGTCATATGAACAGTTAAAAGAAACGAGTTTGCCTGTACATTGAAAATCTTCTCTTCCTCTGTAAATGTAATTTTATAGTTTGAAATATACAAAAAAATAAAGAACAAGATTCAAATTAAAAAAATATATATACAGGATATGTACAATGTGGGTTCAGCACCACATGAATGTGCAATATCAAAAGTACCAGTGATCAATATAACACAATGTACAGTATTATACAATAAATGAATAAAATAATATTGCATCAACATTCGAAACATAATTTACACTGAATGTTAAAGTAAAGTGAATTTTGACAACATAAAAATATGTTTGGGATCATTCATGGTGTCATGATGTTTCAGATCCAGATGTGGTTTGACAGTAAAACATTCTGTTGGAGGAAACTAAAGTTAAAAAAGTTGTGTCCCATGTGAGTTGTCTCACTTCCTAATATTTTATTTTTTACAGAGAACCATCACTAAATAGGATGGAAATACAATAAAAGGCATTGAAGTGTCAACCCTGGCTTTTAAGAGTTTTTGGAGGCGCTGGAGAAAACCTCTTAGCGCCTCAGCACCATGGACAGTTCCGGTGGAGGAGCTTACCTCAGCGGGCTAACAGGCTCCGTGTGTGTCAGGGCCGCTCCCCATTCACTGCTGGATGGACACGTGTCCTCACATAATCCTCTGTCTGTCTGAGTGTGTGTGTGTGAGAGAGAGAGTGTGTGTGTTATAATTAGTTAAAATAAACTTTCACCAGTTGTCACTTTTATAATTATTAAAACAGTGATTTACCTTTTTAAAAAAAAAAACAAAAAAAAAAAAAATCAAATATTGTCCACACGTGCAGATAATAAATCACATTCTTATTATATTCTTTTTCATTTTTTTATTAACTGAACTATGCGTCACGATAATTAAATGGTTTCACATTCGCCTGAAGTTTGCACAAGTTTTTACATGAGCTCAGACCACCCACAACTATTTTATTTATAAATGTAATTTAAGGTTTTTATTCCGGACTCAGAACGATTATATTCCAGGAAAAAAAAAACAGCCAATGGAGGAAAAAAAAATAATCATCTCAATCCTTGACAAATTAAAACCTATTGCATTTCTCATTATCCCGTCAAATTGTCGAGGGAACTTGCATTTATGAGACAATCCGGGCTTGAATAAGAAACACACTTTCCCTCACGAGCCCCTAAAAATCCCCCCCCCCTCCTCCCCCTCCTTATCTCCTTCATTGATCTGGAAATGAAGCCTGAGCTGCTGAATGTATAGCAGCCTAAATGCTGCTCGCTGACAGATAACATGACACAATTTCAAACTTCAAAAACGGGCTGAAATACAGCCGAACATGCACGAGTCTACCTCGGAGCAGATGAACATCAGTCAGTCGATTTGGAGGATTTTTCTTCTCGCATCCATCCGCTTCTCTGGAAAAAAAAAACAAACTCAGGGGCGTCCTCAGCTGTGGCCACATTGTTCTGCAGGTCGAGGTCTTTTTTTTTGCTGGATTTTTTTCCTCCCCCACATTTATTTTTTATTATTAAAAACGATAATTTCAGGGTTTGCAAAGGATGATATGATGGAAATCTTCTTGTTCCAGGCTGCCGCTTTGACGCATGCGTGTGTGAGGGGAGAGAGAGAGAGAGAGAGAGAGGGAGAGCGTGAGAAAGAGACACAGAGCTGAACTGGAATCAGCTCCATCCTCTCTCCTGTTTAGCTTCATGTAAATACATTGCTTTAGATCATATTTACACTCACTTATATCTGAATATTAATGCTAAAAATAAATGTATTTATAAGCCTGAATTCAGTTTTTAAAGTGTTTATTTATTTATGATTCTTGCATGTTAGATATTACCACGTGACACCAACTAAAAGATAACTGCAAATATGATCAAAATATGTGCACATATATTTTTACATGAAGCTTTACAAACACCCAAAGAACTAATCGCAACGTTTTACAGCAGAGATTCTGTCTCTAATCACAGCGTTTTGACGGTGAGAAAAAAACTCAGCTGCCTCTAATAATCACAGCTGAAGGACTCATACATCAGCCACATTAGCCGGAGGCCTGTTAGACACTGGTCCCTCATTGCAATTTGCATTTTGAAAAAGCTTCAGTGTGCGCCTGCTGTCACACTCAGGAAGCCTTCTCTCTGGACGTTTGCACTTGATGGGATGTTTTCTTGCTTGTTTGCAATTGTTGTGGAAATAAAGGAAATGGCAGTTTTTGATTTGAGTTAAGTGAGGAAAAACTGAAAAACTGTGACAGTTTCACCATTATTATTATTATTGCTATTATTATTATTATTATTATTATTAGTGTTGTTGTTGTAATCACAGCTCCATTAAGGCCCGTGTGAGTGTGTGTGTGTGTGTGTGTGTGTGTTTGGTGACACACACCGTGACAGTGCTGCTGTGTGTTTCCTGTACAGTAAATTGGCTGCAGCTCACCTCTGTGGATTGAAGTCAGGCTTTTTAACAGGAGGAAGAGGTGGAAGGTGTTTGTTGGGGATTCATTACATTAAATGGAATCAGGGAGGGATCCTCATACACACACACACACACACGCTCGCGCTCCTCTTCCTCCTCATTTCCTCCCCGCTCTTTGTTTATGTTGTGGCGCACACGTGTGCTCGTGCTGAAGGTGTTCTCGGTGCTGATTGGGCGCTCAGGTTGGGGAGTGAACGCCCTGCAGATTATGTCAGATTGCGTGCAGAAACCAAACCAGCCCAGCCTTTGAACTTCGCCGCTTTTGGCTCGTATTCACGCTCTTCCGCTCATTTCCAAGCCAGGTGCTTGACGACAAACCTCCGAGAGAGAGAGAGGGAGAGAGAGAGGAAGAGAGAGAGGGGAGAAAAAATCACACTTTTACGACTCCTGCAAACTGACTGCGGAACATTTTCACCTTTGAGGATTTTTTTTTCCTTTTTTTTTTTTTTTTTTTTGCATCTTGCATGTTTTTTTTTCTTGCTGCAGGTCTGATTTGAAACTGGACTCGAACGAAGGCGCATCAGTGTTAAAGTCTGGAAATCGAGCTGTGGATTTTTTATTTTATTCTGTTTGAATTTTTTTTTTTTTTTTTTTGCTCTTTTCCACACTCAAGACGCACGTGGCATGAGTGCTACCTGGCATCCGGACAGGTGAATCATCCCCCCTTTTCCTGCACAACTTTACATTAACACTGAGGATAAATAAAGACTTATTTTTTAATAAAGATGTCCAAACCGGCTGATCACATCAAGAGACCCATGAACGCCTTCATGGTCTGGTCCCGGGGCCAGAGGAGGAAAATGGCTCAGGAGAACCCCAAAATGCACAACTCGGAGATCAGCAAGAGACTCGGGGCCGAGTGGAAGCTGCTGTCCGAGTCCGAGAAGAGACCCTACATCGACGAGGCCAAGCGGCTCCGGGCTCAGCACATGAAGGAGCACCCAGACTACAAGTACCGGCCCCGGCGCAAGCCCAAGAACCTGCTGAAGAAGGACCGCTACGTGTTCCCCCTGCCCTACCTGGGCGACACCGACCACCTGAAGGGGCTGCCGGTGTCGGCCGCGGACTCCCTGCTGGGCCCCTCGGAGAAAGCCCGGGCCTTCCTGCCGCCCACCTCGGCCCCTTACTCCTTCCTCGACCCGAGCCAGTTCAGCTCCAGCGCCATCCAGAAGATGACCGAGATGCCGCACACGTTGAGCACCAGCACGCTGCCCTACGCCTCCTCGTTGGGATACCAGAACGGCGCGTTCGGCACCCTGGGGTGTCCCAGCCAGCACACCCACACCCACCCGTCCCCCACGAACCCGGGCTACGTGGTGCCGTGTAACTGCACGGCCTGGTCGGCGTCCAGTTTACAGCCCCCGGTGGCCTACATACTGTTTCCAGGTATGACCAAGACTGGGATAGACCCATACTCATCCGCACATGCCACTGCCATGTAACCCCGAGACTCTTTTCTTTTTTTTAAAACTTGAATACTGAAATGCATGTAAATATAATATGGACACAAGTAAAGAAAAAAAGGGCATGAACAGTATTAACTGCCTTGGACTTGTTAAAAAAAAGAGAGAGAGAGGAAAAAAAAACTTTTGCAGAAGTGGAGCAGAGGATCGTGGATTTGTTGCCCTGTGAACTGTAAGAAATGTAAATGTTATAATGGCAGCCAGATAAGGAGGCCTTTAACTTTATTTATTGTGTACATTTCAATGCTGATAATGCTGATTTGTGTTAATTATTGATAGGGTGCTCTTTTATTTTGAAAGAAAAAAAAATTTGGCTTGCACAATTCTGATTTCCTGTATAGGCCCTAAAAACATTGATGATGTTCTGATCAAAATCAGGACCTATAGGCTGGATCATATACGGGTCATATTGTTTATATTTATCACAAGCTGGCACATAAAAGCGGTCTATTTAAAGAGGACAAAAAGAAATCATTTACATCCAAATGTTCATTTTTTTCCCCCTGTGGTTCAGTGCTGATAGTCACACGCGTCCCTTTCTTTTCTATTTTTGTTTTTTTATTTGAGGATAACTTCTATTTGAATTCAAGCAGTTTTTATGTGTATTATCATCCAAGATGGTAATTTAAAAAAATCTTGTCATGTTATTGGAAAGGATGATGTATCTAGAAAGGTTGATACCTCCTGCTCTTTTGTTCAAATTGCTGAACAGAGAGACGTTTCGAATAAAGACAATCTGTCTTCAACAACGATCAATTTCCTGTATTTGTAGGTCACCTGCTGCTTCTTTAGGAATAAAAGCATAAATGAGTAGATTTTAAATGTTTAAAAAAAACAGCAAAATTTAAAATAATAAATGCTTAAATAATTTACTTAACACTGAAAACACATAATTTTTTAGCTCAAACTGATCGATACAGTTGATCGGCTGCAGCTGATCAGGAACGCACGCGCCTCGCAGAAGATTAATAATCAATCCTCTAATTTCCAAATCGATCTTCTTCCCTTTTTTCCACCTAAATCGATCCTCTTTTCCTCTCCTCCTCCGTCAGACTTCTTCTTCTTCACCTGCTGCTTTTATTTTTTAAAATACCTGCGAACAGGTTTGTGACGCGTTCAGGTTCATCAGGGCGTTTTTGGGATGAACCGGTCTGGATCCTGTGATGTGTGACAGGTCAGGTGAAGCCTCCCTGGAGGGATGGATCCGTCCGACCTGTCTGACTGCTTCATCACTTCAAGGAGGGAGTCTTCCTCTTAATTACAGGTTTTTAACTACTGGAGTTTTTTTCCCTCTCCAGTTGAAGCAGCTCGGCTGTAATGCGGTTCAATTTACGTGTTTAAAAAAAAAAAAAAAAAAAAAAAAAAAAGGTGCAGCCAAAACCTGCTTAAAGCTCATTATCATCAAGTCTCTTCACACGAGTTTAAACGTGTCTGAACATGTGGTTGAATGAAAACAAGCCAAACAGCAGCGATTATTAAAGATTTCACTCTGAATTTTTTCTTCTCTCTTCGTGCAGGAGAGGATTTTTTTTTTCTGTAGTATTAATTAAAAATTTCATTCCACCATCCAAATTGTTTACTTATCTGCCAGGAACATATGCTGAGAGAAGTTAAGATTCTGCACTGTTGCCCAAGGTGCAATTCAATCCTGGGGAGGAAGAGGAGGAGGAGGAGGAGGAAGGTTTTATGACAGACTTATCTGCAGCTGTAAATTAGGCTGATACCTCATTGAACCGAAAGTTTTACATCAAACCCCTAAAGCATCCTAATGCAACTTTAAATTATAATTGCTTTTTAACAGCAGATTTTTTTTTCTAGGATGGGAAATTATATATGTTGTTTTTATATTATTATTAAAGCTGATTTTTTTTTTTGCAGTAATTATCCAACTTAGTCACGCCCTGGAATAAATAACCTGCATGATAAAAAGCATCTGAGAGGTATAATAGGAGGGAAATTATGATTTGAAATTATAGAGGCAGGGTGAGGGGGGTAAGGGGGGCAAGGGGGGGTAAATCTCTCTTTAACTATTCCCCCCTTGACGTTTTTATTGGAGCACAACAGAGAGAATTCAATCTGCCTTATCTCTGCAGGACTCCCTTTCAGAGGCAGATCAGAGAAAAAGGAGAGGATAATTGTTCTTTATTTTATTTAATTTAACGCGACAGTTTGGAGCTTTCAGGTCATTTATATGCTTCATTTAGTGATAAAAGTCAACGAGGAAGAAGAGGAGGAGGAGGAAGAGGAGGAGGAGGCTTTTACTTTATTCCTGCAAAAAAAATAATGTCAAATGAAGAAGCATTTTTAATTGAAAGCTGTGGGTCATTTACATTATTGTCTTTTAATGTGTGCAGTAAATGGAGTTTTGATAAGTGGCTGTTAAAATTTCATAAATCAAAAAAAAAAGCAGAGCAGAGGTTGTTTTAAAAAAAAGATGATTGTATGATGATTATATTTTAATCACATCTGCATCCAGTTTGGCTCCAAATTTAACCAAAATATATTGAGAAATTATTATTTTTGGGGGATAAAAACTGATCTCATTTCAGCATATTAAATATTGAAAAAAAACAGCAGAAATCATCAGTGGCTAAATCCTGGTCTATCTAAAATTGAATCTGGGATAGCATTCAGGGAGAAAAAAAAAAGTGAGACCGTCCAGTTGTGCTGTTTGAATTTGGGGGTTCCTGAATTTCTCATTTGAAAGAAATGAGCCGGTGATAAAGAAGAAAGAGGGCGAGCTGAGCTGAGAGGAATCAGCCTCCGCTTGTTTCATGTGGGTCTCAGACAGAGGAAGAGATTCACACTTTATTCCTCCAGACTCAAACAAAAGACGCTGCATGTCTTCATTTTTTATGTCATTTTATTTATCGGACACGCACGCGCTCCTCACGAACACACGCACGCACGCGGGCCTCATTTCTCTGGACTCCATCGGATCCAGATTCGGAGACAAATCTTCATTTTCTGCTCTTGTTTCTTGACTTTAACAAACGCTGCTTGCAACTTTTAATTCGCCAGTAAAACTCCCTGCAGTTTGCATGTGACAACTTTCACTGCAGCTTCTCAGGCCTTGAAATCCTCCAGCTCATATTTACACATGTTGTATTATTCACCTTATTATATTCACAATAAAATGTACATTAGATTTAAAAATGCACAAATGAATTAAAAGTCTTACACACTTCATAATTTTTAAAGTAAAATTTTAAATAAAATGCCACAATTTTTAAAAAATTCTATATTTACTTATTTAAACTTCAGAGCTTTAATTTATAATATTTAATATAATGTAATTAACCATCTAAAGATTAAGAAACACTTTCATTTTCATTTTATTATATTTCATCATATTTTTTTGGAGAAAAAAAGTGCTCTTTCTTATTGAAGCCAATGGGTAACACTGATTTCTGGTACCAGGTTAATGTCACTCATTCTAGTGTTTGGTTAATTTAGAAGCCACCTGGGACCCCCACCCCCCCTCGCCCCCACCCACCCAACAAGACTGAGCAGAAAAATCCTGTTTTCTAAACTGATGCTTTCGACCTTTTTATCTAATGATTCTTCTAAACGTGGACTGGTGACCCGTCAGAAGCTGCAGATGTCAGTGAGTGATGTTCACTTTCATCTGCTCTGATTGTTTTATTTTTACAGTTTTTAAAAACACAAACAGGTAAAATGATCCAGGAAACTTGATGTCGTATTTTGCTCTTTCTTATCTCAGCTCTCGTGCGACTCCTCTGATTTCTCATGTGACCCCTCGGAGGCCTCCTGACCTCCAGGGTGGAGGCTGCTGCTCTGACCTCACATCCTGCTCGTCCTTTACATTCAGGCCAGATTACCAGGCGGCTTTTCCTTCTGTTAAATGTAGTGTTGAAGCTGCTGATTCAGAGCTTGTGATCACACACACACCCGTCTCCACAAGTGACCACACACACACACACACACACTTGGAGGCCACTTATCAGCCTGCTCGATTTCCTCATGCATATTTATTATTATGCATGTCCTGCTTGCTCAGACACCTTCCATACATTAAAACCTGTGTCATAATTTACAGTAGGTGTGGGTGTGTGAGCTGCCACACACACGTGTTTGTGTGTGTGTGTGTGTGTGTGTGTTCGGTTCATACGGTTACTTTTGAGTCATGGTGCTGTGTCTCTGGTGCTCTCTCTGAATTTTCATGCGGCATAAACTTCCCATGCATCACATCATGTGGATGGATGAGTTTTTTGTTGCTGTCTTTGCTCATTAATACTCATTAATACAGAAGCTTCTTCAGTTATCAAGTTTGTTTTTTTAATACATTTGTGTCATTAATTTAAAAATATAATGGCTCAGCACAGAAAGGAGGCGTCAAAAAAACTCAGTGTTGCTTTAAAATAACTGAAGTTCTTCAGTTCTAATAAGCTTCTTGTTGGTGCAGTATTTGTTTTGAAACACTCTGGGTTTCACACTATGGTCTTTTCTGTCTGATAAAAAGACGTTTATACTTATTTAAAAGGCGAATAATAAACTGGACATGTGATGCAAAAGCACAGTGTTCACTCTGTGGAGAAGGTCACTGAAAGTCAGGTTTAAGGCATCAAGACGTGTGATTCAAAACTTCACCTGAACATTGAGCCTTATAAATAAAGTTTTTCTCAGACAAAGGAATTTTTTTTTTTTTTTTTGACACAATGAGGATTTTTTTAAATATCACCCGATCACCTGACCGACGCTGGCTGTGACATGTGATTTATCCCTGCAGTTTGAACTGTGGACACTTCATCACATGTTACATCAACAGTAGCACTGAAAATCACTGTGAAGCTTATTGAGCCGAACGCGATGAGCTCATGTGCACATGACTCCTTCTTTAATCACCGCTTGCTTCTTTGAAACCGAATCTTTACAAAACGCACTCGCTGACGTATCGTAGCAGACTCGAACACGACATGATGGTGAAGAGAGAGATGGATTAAATCAGATCTGCCCACAGTCAAACTGGAGTGAGAGGCTTCGTTTGAGGCCGCGGCATCTGATCAGCATCAGGACTCACAGACAGTCTGATGTTAGCTGGATTAGATCATCGAGGACGTGGAGGTCACGACCCTGTCATGTGTCTGAATCTGGGGTTTGATGATGACAGTCTACTGTTGCACACATATTTCTCATATTGGAGGTTTTTAAGGGTTCATATTTTTGTTTTTGAGAAAATGTGACCAAGTGAATTAAAATGAAAGAGATTTAAATTTTGCCCCCTGACATAATGACAGAAACTAATTGAACAGTTAAAAGAATGGAAATGTTGCAATTTCGAAAAATACAAGAAAAATACGTTTGATCGGTGCCAATATTTGTCTGGTTTCTTCAGGTGTAATTTTTGCTGAGGGAGTTTGGACTCGTGACGTTGGTGTTTCTAAAATCTCTGACGCTGCAGTCGTGTCCTGAAATAACAATCAAAACTGCCACATTAAAGCTCACATAGGTAAAAAAGAGTAAACACATCTCGTGATATCAAGTTGTCAAACACACACACACACACATACACACACACAGAAGTACCTGGCTGATTCAGTGCCTTCAGCGACTCAGGTTGAGGGCAGCACTGCCAGTCCAAGCCCGTGGAATCCCTTGGTAAAGAGGATGCTAATCGTAGCTTCTTGTGCCTGAGCATGTCTTCCTGGGCCAAATGAGATTAGAGGGAGTGGGATATGGCGAAGCGACGTGCGTGGGGTTCTGGAGGTGAAAGGTAAAGGCACTTATCAGGAGGGTTCCCCTCGGGGTCCTCGACGGCTGACTCAATCAAAACCCTGCACGCACTTCTCACTGGATTAGACTAATCAGGAAGGAGCAGGGGATGTATAGACCACTTATCTGAAAAAAAAACATTGGGCTCTCTTTCCCTTTGAAAAGACCCTACAGAAATGTTTGTTAATTTTATTTATTACAGGATGCTTGTCGATGTGGCAATCTTCCACGGAATCATTAAAAAGGGCTCTTCCTCTCACTGAAGGCACGCACTGTTTACATGCTGCAAAGATAGAGGAGCCTTTGATGTTCCAAATTTCCCCCCCGTTCACTCATTGTCATTATTATTTATATATTTACTTAGATTTTTTTTTTTTCTTAATTTATTTTCTCCATTTGTGTTTCTCTTGCCACAACAGATCAGACTGATGGAAGGTAGTCAGCATAACAAAGACCCTGAAAGGTATATGAATATTTATTACCGGGACGACTTCAGAGCCAGACAGGCCGTTAGCAGTCAAAGGAATAGTGAGAAGATAACAGCAATTTTCACACTTATGATTACCTTCAAATTAATCTCTATTTCTTGAAGGGATGTGGGATAGTTGACTAGCATATCTTTCATTTCTCCATTAAAAAAAGTTATTTATTCCAAGTTTCGGGTACTTGTTTGACAAAATAATCCAAAAACAATTGTAAATTTTAATGGGAGCTCGTGTAGGAGAGGAGGAAGTACTAGGAAATGATCAGGGAAAATCTCAAGTGCGTTACAACACCCAAAACTATGTTTGACATGACACCTTTTAATGCATCAGTTATGAGTTTATCATTTCTTATTTCTTACATGCAACTCATACAACTAACATCACTGATTGTGTGATATCGTCTGTATTTGTGCTGCTGTTCAACTATGTATTGTA
Organism: Centropyge bicolor; assembly: GCA_037975185.1. Taxonomy (NCBI): domain Eukaryota; kingdom Metazoa; phylum Chordata; class Actinopteri; family Pomacanthidae; genus Centropyge; species Centropyge bicolor. Next base: position 1,068,888 of record JBBMOC010000069.1, read on the forward strand.
CTGAATTTATACTTAAACACAGTATGTATGTTGGCATTGTGTAATTACCACTTGTGGCCACAGTGGCCGCTGTTCAGCAACATTTACATCCTCTGGCATTAAAGCTCTAAATGGTTTATGTAAACAAATGTAATAATATATGAAACCATGTTTAGGCCTCATTTCTTGTTGATTTTGGTTTTAACAGCTGAGTCTGATTCAAATCTGTCTATATATACATTTAATTAGCAACTGTAAATATGTTTTCAGGCAAACAGATGTTGTTGATAACCTGCCCGGCAACTCACAAAGTCTTAATACTGAGCTTTTCAGTAAAACGATCACTGCCAGTTTTTTCTGCCAACGTATTTACTCTTGCAGTACAAGATCTGCTCTGAACAATTAAAGCATTAGTGAGCTTGTTGCTGGTTTTGTCCGGGGCGCTCCCAGCTCCCGGTGGAGGTTAGGGAAGGATCACGGTCTGGGTTTCTTAGGGGAAAAGCTCTGCAGCGACTTGCAGCACAGGACACAACACGTCCATTAACATTTTAGTCAAACCACAATCTTTAAACACGACTTTAAACTCTCAGCATTGCTTTTTAATGATCCAGACGGCAATTACAGTCACCACCGCAGCGTAATTATGAAAACAGTTTAATAAAGCTAATTTCTGGGAGCTTCGGCGTTCGCCTGTCTGCGAGTCACGTGACGCCGCAGCAGATTATTAAACGTTGTGATCGGCGAATAAACGGAGCTGTTATCGCTGGCTGCTGTTGTGATGTGGTGACTGGTGTTTGTCTTCGCCTGCGAGTCCCGCTGAATGAAAGGCCTGACACACCCTGAACTGAGCAGCTGCAGCGTCCTGATGAAACCAAAGGAACGGCCTTGAGCGCCTTCACAACCCGCGCCGATTGTTCTTAAACCGTTCATTGATCACTCTTAACTACGTCTGGGATGAATTTGCATGCCGTCGAGATGATTTGCAGGAAAAAGCTTGTGGACGAGCCGAACGGTTCTCTGGGCTCACCTTGACTCGGGAACAGGAGCCTGAATGAGAGGTGCCCCCTTCACTCTCCATTCACTCTGTGGCGACGCCAAGCCGCGTGCACTGTACGACGGCGTTATCACCGCCGAGCAGTACACTGTTGATTATGCCAACTAATTACGTCAGCAAATACTTGAGGAAGCGCAGAGCAGCAGATGAATAAGATATCAGCCTTGTAGAGAGGCTTTATTGTTGAATAATGTAACGTTCAGGTGCCTCCCAGTACCTGACATAGCGAGCTTCAAACAAGATGCTTGGTTCATTTCACATTGTTTCAGTTGTTGCTTCGTTTTCAGAGGCCACATCGTCACATCAACACCTTTATAAGACACATGTTATGTTAAACAGGAGTTGGCGTGGATGTAGGGCTGCACAATTAATCAATTTTTAATCACGATCACGATTTTGGCTGCCACGATTAAATTAAGATGATCGTCGGCGATTTTAACATTTAAAAAGCGAGCTCTGTTGCATGTCAAATCAAGCACTTTCTCAAACCAATAGTCAGCCAACCACCAGGGGGCGACCCATAGGTTAGGGCCTCATCATTACGCTGCCTAAACAGCAAGCGAGCGAACCCTGCAGCAGCGGTAGCTTCAAATGATCAAACTGTGAGAGAGTGCAATGTCGGGAGCAGCAGGCAGTGACAGTGAGGAGCCGCTAGTGAGGAGCAACATCTACTGTTGACCCTTTTCCACTGCGCTGGTGCTAGTGCTAGTTCGGAGCCAGTGCCTGACTTAGCAGTGTTTCCTTAGTGTTTCCACCGCGTAAGCACCGGCTCCAGGTGCTAAAACCCTGTGCTTAGCAGGCACCAACTCTTCGCTGGTCCAGAGCTGAGCACAGACTATGTCAGGGGCTGGGGGCGGGGTTATCGTGAGTGCTGGTAGCCAGTTTCCAAATCGCAATTGCGGCCGGCTTTCAGGCTGGGACACACAAGCGGTAATTTGTGTTCGTCTTCGCCAGGACGTCCCTGGTCTGATCGCAGATATATTGAACTGACTCCACTAAATCCCTGTCTGTGTCCAGCACCAACCCAGACAACCATAACAGCAACTCTGCACCGGGCGACACCGTATCCACCCACCTCTCAAAGACACGCTGAAATAACGGATGCAATAAGGCCGCTTTTCTGTTTGTTTGCACTTTATAATTGCATTTTGCAATAGCATATTTATTTTTTCCCTTTGTCTTTGGGTGAATTTTATGATTATTTTAAGTTTCAATTTGAAGACTTGTTTGTTTAAAAAAGAGAGTGCAATAAAAGGGTACGTTTTACCTAACATAATGAATAATCGTGATTATTAATCGTGATTACAATATTGATAAAAAATAATCGTGATTATCATTTTGGCCATAATTGTGCAGCCCTACATGGACGTATAATCATCTTTGTGCTTCCGTCACGTGTCGGCGATGGCGGCCGTACTGTAGCCCTGCGGCCACGCCGTGACTCAGAAGATCCACTGAATATTCACATCTTTCATCTTAACCTCTGTGACTTTATGCCACGATGCTATTATATAACCAAGAAAATGAACAGAAACAATCTGATTTTGAAATTAGAATGTTTCTCTTTATTCCTCTAAACGTCGCTGGCCACAGTCAACACGCTCCCTCTTTAAATAAAGCAGAACTCATCTGGACCGATGACTGACAAATCCACGATGTCACTTGCATTGGGAAGATGCATAATTGCAGCGTGTTCTGTCAGAAAACCAGATCAGCAGTGTCACAAACGTTTGCGTGTGACAAATGGGTGAACAGAAATATGCGGCGTGCACGTCGCCGTGTGAACGTTCAGCTCAGTGTTTCAGAGTGACGTGATGAGATGCAACATGTCTCCGGCACCTGCAGCCTGCACAGTGTAGCAGGGAGCATAACAGTGAACAAACAGATGAATTAATGGAAATAAACTGTAAGTGCTCAGAGGAAGCAACAAGCGAGCAAACGTCACCGATGTGGCTGAAAAACCACTGAATGTACTTATTATCTGTCATGTTTGGATGGCAGGATCAAAAAAGGGCTTTGTTCCCTCACTTCCTGTTTCTCATTAGTTCAGTTTTGAGTGGCCATTTAAAAACAGGTGAAGTGACGTGTGATGGAAACACCATCAGGATTCAAACCAGGTAGAACAACATGTATCTTCTTCATGTGTTTTAAAGGTGGATCACGTCAAGTTTAACGCTGCAGTTTTCAGTTTCAAGATATTTTCTTCTCAACCCAAAAAAGCACGGGTCATGTTCTCCAGATACTGTGCAACAAAACAAAGAAGTAGAGCAAGAAAAAAATCCTTTTATAGTCTCTGTGTTTGTGAAATGTGACCTCAAGGGTCAGGGTCTGGAGAAGCTACTGGTTTGGGTTTGAGTCCTGAACGGCCACTGGTTTGTTCCTCATTGTCAGAATTCTGTACTCAGCCGCATCAGATTCAACATGAATCTGGAAGGTGTCGCCTCTGATGCTCCTGTAATTGTGATCAGGCACTGAGGCCTTTTTTCATACTCTTTCTTCAAAGTGCTTGTTGTCAGTAGAAGTCAGCTATCAGGCCTGTGGTCATCAACATGTGACTTCATGGGTGGCGATTAGCTACTAGTTAGTTTAATGTCAGGCATCTTCAGACCTGGTCAGAACAGGAAGTGGCAAAGCGAAGCTCGTCTGCGTGTCATTGTGGACAGTAGGTGGCGCTGGAAGCTCGTTGACGTGGGTGTTGCTGTGTCAGATGTCAAACCTGTGAGCTCGGTCACTAATGGGAGAACTCGTGTGTGTTTGTAGCTTCGTCTGCTGTGTCACAATGAGCAGCTTGTACTAATACACCGTGACAGTTCGACTCAAGCTAACGGATTCATTCTTAAGTGAATTCAAGAAAATCAGAATGTGACTGTCACTACATTCGTCATATAAACATAAAGCCGTGAACTCTCATGTGTAAATGTTTTATATTGCACATTGAGTTATTTTTCTGTGACAGAGGAAAAGTGATCCGTCATTAACAGAGAACATGAATCGCTCGTCGTCGTCCTGCTCCTGATGTGAGCAGCCGCACGACCACACGACAAACATTCAGCCTGAACTTCTCACGCTGAACTCGCGGTGACTCGAGCTCCGGGGGGGTCGGAGGACGAGCAACTCGAGCTGCCATGAGAATGTAATGAATGACACAAAAAATGTTTGAGATTCCTTGTGCAGAAAGCTGCGGCTGGAACTGGCTCTTTGAAATGAAACGGGCCAAATAATGTGGATTCACAGCCACGTTAGATACAACATTTTAAGTTATGAAGCCGGAGATATTAACTCTTTTTAAGTTCTTAATGTACAGTCCCGAAGTGGTGGTGACTTTTAAAGCGGCGGCAGCAGCAAAGCATCATGGGGTATTATACAGGCCTCTCTCTTTGTCTCTGTGGAAAATGTCAAGGCGTAATTGATATATTTCTCACTGCGCCCTTTATCTTTGTGCCATGTTTCAGGTCCTATGATCTGGCTCCGTGCTGACCTTTACCAGTGCACTCTTTTCTCTCGCCTTTTTTTTTTCGGGCCTCACTGAAAATAGCTCAATAGGATTTCAATGGGGTGTCTTTCATTTGAGACAATCTTCTCTTCCCTTTCCTACCCGCAGCCCCTTTGACGCCGGCTATTTATTTTCGAGATCCAACTTTTCAGCATGTTGTTTGATCTGAGATTTACTCCGGATGCTTTGTCCACCGAGGTCTGAGAAAGAAAAAAAAAAAAAACTCTGTTCGTCGGCGGTGACGGAGGAGATGAGGCGACGCCGCCGTCCTTGTCGTATTCTCGCTCCAAACAAAGCCCGGATTAAATGAAGGCTTGTGTTTTCAATCATTAATGGAACGGCCTTCAGTGAAGCTGACACTAGTCATAAGTAAAGGTACAAAATCGGAGAACATTTTGGCTCAGGCTCAATTCCAAAAAAAGGCCAGATATGATGTTCACTTGTTCTTGATGTCTATTATTTCTCACTTTTTTGTTGTGGTAATGATTTGGTCTGACACTGCTCCTGCTGTTTTCACCTTGATACGCCATTTTAATAAGTCTCTTTCTCTGCCTTTATAAGCACCTGACCAAGGACTTGAAACTGAAACTATATTTATTTCCAGGTGCTGAGCACTTCCATTGTTCGGCAGGTTAATAGAGTTACACAGAAAATCACTGGCCTTCATGAGACCAATAGTATCGCACTTGGCTCACTGATGCATTTTTCAAGTTCTGCAAAGACTCAATTAAACAACACAATTACCCTCATACAACAAGTCTAACATCTTCGCTGTGCTTCAAACGCACCGCGTGACAACATGCGTGAATGTAACTAAACATGATGAGATTTTCATGATGCATCAACAAACTGTGAGAGCCTGATGTTTTTCAGAGTTGCAGCCGGTTGTACATCCATCTCCACCGGACATGAAGAGGATGTGTTAGCTGGATCATTCATCCACTGAATCTGCAGCCTGGACGCAGCACTGCAGATCTATGGGTGAATCTATCTGTAGACTCAGTGAGCTGTCAATCAATTCTCAAACTGAAAAAACACAATTCAACAAACTTAGTTTTTTAAATGCAACTCCAAAAAAGTCAGCACACTGTAAAAAGATGGGTGTCATAATTTGTTAATTCTTTTTAACATCTGCTCAATTGAAATCAAAGACAATATATTTAATGATCGACCTCATTAATTTCATTGATTGTTGTAACTAACTGCTTCTTTTGAATTTGATGTCAGCAACAACAGGCTGTGAAAGTTGTGGACTGATCCAAAAACACCTGTTTGGATCCTTCCACAGGTAAACAGGTTCATTGGTAACAGGTGAGAGGATCATGATTGGGTCTGAAAGGTTCATCCTGGAAAGACTCAGTCGTTCACCAGCGAGGATGGAGAGAGGTTCAACACTTTGTGAACACATGATTGGATGAAGTAGATTAATACATGAACTCAGGAACACTTTAGAAAACTGTTGTTTGTTAGAATGAGAGACAGCATGGTCATTGTGAGTTACTGGAAAGCTCCCACTTCCTGTCGCCCAGCTGCCTGCTCCAGTAGCAGGGGGCGTTGCAGAACCCTCCCTCGCTCCTCTTCCTCTCCGTCCTTATCTCCTGGTCATCCTCACAGACTTCAGCTGTCCCAGATTCTCTCTACTGCAGCAGTTCTTCTGCACCGCCGACCTTTAGCTCAGGTCATCAGAAAATTCCTTATTCAGGCAGCTGATGGGAAGCTTCAGCTCGCTCCTCTGTTTGTGAGGGGGGAAAAAAAAAATCTACAGAGGTTGTGGCTGATTTTCCAGTAAGTCTGTAATATCATTCAATAAGCATATTCTCACCAGACCGAGGTGAAGACGTGGTTCAGTGCTGGTAAGATAAACTAATGTGCTGTTTAGGCATGAAGACGGGCTGAATAAGAACATGGTCTTAGATCCTTATATATGTTATAAATACGAATGCATTTTACAGCATTTCAACATATTTTATTACATGTTTAAATGAGTTACTAAAATAAAGAATACTGTAGTTGTTGCAAAGAAATTAATATAGATGCTACGAGAATTTGCGTGTCCTATGTGAGAATTTTGCTTTATTACAGTTATTATACGTATACATTATATATAGTTATTATGTAGTTATATAGTTATTTATTAAGTGGCTAGGAGTGAATGTTGGAGGTTGGGGGCTGGTCTTTGATGGATCAGCGAACATCCCAAAGACTAAACCACGGACTTTCTCGGGTTGATTGAGCTGGGTGCTGACCGAACTGTGCAGGTCATAACGGAAGAACTCGTGAAGCTCTTCCGTGATGGAGGCTTGGGTGACAGTGTGAGGCTGAACCAGGGAATGGATGGTGCATCTTCATCATCTACCATGCAGGAAGACGCCGAGGAAGATAGCGTTTATGAAGACCACGTTACGTAGGGGGTGAGGACCAAACACCACGTCCTGATACTCACCTAAGTACCTGACTAAAAAAAGGTTATGTCAACCCCCACTTATTACTTCACTCACTGACCTGCATTGTCTTATAGGCTACTCTGAAATGATAAAACGAGAGGAAATGAGAAACTGTCATAGGACTACATGAAGGGATGGATGGGTGGAACAGCTGAGCCAGATGTTCTGACCTGATCGGGTCACTCAGAGCATCTGACTCTTACCTGCACTCATTTTATATCTCTGAAAAGGGTTGAGTGAGTAGATTATGAATGGATGAATTATTTCACATAAAATCGGTTTTGATGAAGATCATGTGATGTGATAGAAAGCTCCAGAGCTGCAGACTGGTTTCTTAACTTTGAGACTTTAAGCCGACACAAACAAGACTTCCTTAAAGTCTCCTAAACAATTTTGAACATCTACAACTCCAAACTGAAAATGTCTGTTTATTGTCTTCCTCCCTTTATGTTCACACAACATAACATACTGACATACATGACTTTATATACAACAGCAGTGAACTGTGTGTCTGAATGCTGTTATTGAAATGTCCAGTATTTGCTCCCAATTTTCACTTGCATTTTGTTTGTGCCAAGTTGTTTATTATGTGTCAGACAAAAACATCCTGACCATATTTTTTTTCCCAGTTAACATGCAGAAGTTTCAAGGCCAATCTGTATCCTGTAGTTGGTAATTTGTTTGTGTATTGATTTCCCAGCAGCAAAAAAAAACGGATGGAGTCAATGAGAATTACATTTGGTGAGGAACACTGACAGATTCTTGTTCTGAGGCATGTGCAACTGTTGTCATTTCCACAAGGACTCATTGTGCGCTTGAATTTGTAATCCCTTTTGAAATGCAAAAATATGCTTTATATATGATATGGTTGAATGCATCCAATTATGGCCCTTAATTTTTAAATGATTTGCTCTTGAAACGTATTCCAGGCGAGTGTTCCTCGCTAAAATTCTTGTTCTCTTTAATCTTGCAGCGAGTATAGAATAAAGAGAAAACTACACGGAACCAGAATGGGCTTTCACAACTTAAGTGAAAATCAGCCAACCTCTCACAAGTGTGAGGCTGATGGCCTTGCAGTAGTGTGTCATTAGCATTCATTATAGTCCTATAAGCCAGAGTAATTACAGGCCCAAGTGCAGGGAGGAATAGCAGTTTACACTGCTAGTAATTTGATTTGCATCTACGCTAATAACTTCTTTTGTGTGTGTTTATGTGCCGTGTCAGAACACAAGTGCCATTTGGCTGCAGGCTGTATGAGACAAAAAAAAAAAGCCTTTTAAATTCTAAGATTGAGTTGCCTTTGCTTTCAGCACTCGAAGCTCTCAATCTGCTAAAGCGTTCAGATTAGCGTGATCACAGAACAAGTGATACTGCATATTTTTCTGAAAGTCGTTTTGATGGGTTTTTGAAGGAAATGTGGGCCAGTGAAGGAAGAGGAGAGCAGTGCTGTGTTTCTGTGCAACCTTCAAAATGGCTCTTTATTCCCACTTTCACATGAACACGTTTTATGGCGACATCACGGGTTAGATTGTCTGATTATCTCCGTATAAAAGCGTGAATGTGTTCGTGCGTTTTCTTCACAAAGGGTTGGTTATTTCTTTGTGTCATAGCTGCTTCCTTTATGAAGCTGTTAGAGGCCATTAAAACAAACCAGTGTTGCCACAAGTTGCAGAGCTCCTCTCTGCTACGAGTGCATGAGCGAGCCCTGAGGGAGCTGACGCCTGTGGTGTCTGTGCAGCGTCTTGAAAAGAGCCAAGCTCCCTCTTCTGATGACTGACTGAGAATAGTGAAGCGTTCCCAGAAGCTGATGAGGTCACGGGGTTAAGACTATGCTTTTGTGGCGGGACAATAACATCCTATTTACCTGGCGGGGTCCCGCTTTCTTCTCCATGCAACTGTGACCTCGGTGTGAAAACCAGACCTTTGTCTCCTCGACAAATAGAGGCTCAACGTTCAGATTCGCTTGGTTACGCCTCAGTGGCCGCTGGCGGCGAGGCCTGCGGGCTCCTTCTGTGGCCACAATGTCGGCCTCCACCTGGAATTTCCATCAGGTTTACAGGTTCCAGCAGTATAGACCGAAACCCAGGGATGTGTTTATCATCTTAAACATCTTTTTAATTGTACTGGAAAACCAAAAACGACAGTCTGCTGGACACGTACAGGAAGTGATTGACCCAGTTCTAGAGTCTGTGGGAATATTGATGTTAAAGATGCTGTAATCAATAGGTTTATGTGATCAATGCATCAGCATGTGTCGCTCAGCTGACGTGTTCCTCTCAGCTCTACCTAGCAATGTAGCGTCTTTAAGCACGTTGTTTTGGTTTTACAGTCTGCAGCAGTGATGTGGTTCAGTCCCTCAGCTCTCATCACTGTCATTTCAGACACATGTAATAATAGGTAGGTAGGTAGGTAGATACTTTATTCATCCCCATGGGGAAATTCGCATGTTCCAGCATACTTCGTTTGAAAAAAATACAGTTTAAGTTAAGAATAAAAAAAACCAGGATTAAAAGAACACGGAAGATTTTCAAAACACAGACTTTTGAGGTGCAATAAATACTTAAATATACAGCAGGATTGAAATAACAGCAGGATTGAAATAACAGTATAAATAATAAATAATGATAGTGATAATAAACCATCAGCACAAAAAATTAGCAACTGAAGCATTTAGCAGCTGCAGAGCCAGATGTTTCCCTCAGGAGTTGGTGGAGACCAAAAGGCGAGTTCAAATGAGAATGTTGGTTTTATGTTCTCCTGTTCATCCGTCACAGTGTTTTGGTGTGAGAACAGTTCGGGCAGCCATGGATGTATAATTAGAGCAGGAAACAGTGTCGGAGGTGTGGCTCTCTTCGTCGCAGCTCAGCGGTGTCTGAAGCCAAAACAGCCACTTCCTGCTGTAAAGAAATGACTCAGTTGATTTCATACTGCTCGTGCTCTGTGGGCCCCCGTGCACCCGGGGGGCTCGAACACCAGAGACGTCCACCGGCCAAACCTGATAACTTCTGCTTCCTCCGCTAACTTGAATGGGGATAGAAAGATTTAATCATGTGGTTCTTCTCGACTTTCCGAATGTTATCGGACCGAATGGATCAAAGTCTGATAGTGAAACGAATCATTTTTCAGGGGTTGTGACTAAAAAAATTATCCATGTTCCAGCTGCTTCTTCCACAGTGTCAGTCTATAGGAGGGAGTCTTTTTGGGCCAGTGTTCGTCACGTGATGTTGTAATTACATGGTTTGGCCACTATGTGAAATTGTCCTCAAAGCGTGGCGCTCTTCCTCGGGGAATTCGTCACAGGCCAGAAGTGTGAGAGTCGACAGTCCTGCCTGAAACATGCGACTCGAGGTGAAATCCACTGTCATATGAAAGCACAGACGGTCGGCGTGTGTCGGCAGAGCAGGATCAATAATCGATAATAATTCATTCATTCATCATTCCTGCCTGGTCTTCTCCCTTTAACTCCAACACACGGACAGGTCACTGAAGTTTCTCGGGGACTTTCAGACGCTGCACTTCCTCATTGTGCTGACTTTTTCTGGCAGCTCGTCAAATAATTTCAAGACGGGCTTCATCATTATTTCCCGTCCCGAATGAGCTCTTTCATAAAGCTTTCAATTAATCTCCCGATTAAAAGTCGGAGAAATATACTTGAGTGATATTGACTTGTTTACCAGCTGCTCGTGATGGAATCTCGTGGCGCCGTCCCAACTGGTTTTTATTAAGAGGGGCCGGGGCCGTTCGGTGCCAGGGAGCGAGCCGGTGAAGAGTCTTAACTTGTTAAATGGGGCGATGCCGTGACCATCAATTCAGCCACCCACTTTGCCTTTATGCTCTGCTAATGTATCGGCACTGTCAATGCCAGGATGGGAGGTAATGCAGGGGGGGGGGAAGACAGACGCTTCCTGTCCAGATAAAGCTGTTTATTCTGCAACTGAGGAACTTTTTAAAGGATATAACAAAGATGAGCACCTGCTGTTTTCTGCTGTTTTACCCAGCATTTTGATCTTAATACAGCTGAAACCAAGAGCTGGTTTCTGACCTGGATGGTCATCTGAGGACGTCAGTCATGAAAGCCACCTGATAGCTCACCCCCCGGAGCCCTTCCTCTTCCGTTCACTCGCTCCCCTAATCCGCCGCTAATGGTTAGCAATGGAGGCCCAGAGGAAGATCCGACCGTTGGTGTGTGGAAATCCCTGCTGGAGTGGGAGTGTCGCGCTTGAGGAAGTGCTCAGCGAAGCGCGCCAGAGACAGCGGCGGGACCCTCATGCCATGTGCACCAAAACGCTCAAGGTGACCCGGCAACACAAATTTACCAACCACACACACTCACACGGAGAAAGAGACGCGCGTTGATTGTGATCGCCGGCGAAAGCTGCGCTGTAAAGACGGGATCTTCTCTTCTGAAAACCTTCCAAATCTGCCCCCGTTTTTGAAGGTGAATTTAATTTGTTGTGCCCTCTCAGCTGTTGCCGTCGTTATGAGTCTGGAATGAGGACGTCTGAGACAAGAATCGAGTTAAAGTGAGACTCGACAATGAGGCGAAACCCGAGCTGCCAGCAGAAACAAAAGGCCTGAAAGAAGTGTTCGGTATCAAACCTGCCACAAACGGCTCGGGGCGACGAGGGTGATTGTAGCCAAGTGGTGGCAGAGATGTGATATAGCATGATAGTACATAAACTGCTAATTAAATGTTTCAGGGTTGCAGCCGTGTAATTTCCTTCATCGGCTGATAAGAGACTTAAAGGTTTGTTCTCACCGTCTTGCTCGCAGTGCTTTGGCCTCAGCTTTGTTAGCCTTTGATGGATGGTTCCATGTCATTATTTCACAGGGTAACTTTTCATACAGAATTATTGCGGCTCTCCGGCCCAGCGCGTGTGAGGAAGCAGACAAGAGGCCGTGTCGTCTCACCTCATTGTTTTAGCCTCGGGGCCCGAGGTCACGCTCGGCTGCCATTTGTTAGCGTCGGCGTAAGTGCTGGAGGTCTGACCTTTGACCCTGCTTATGTCTGAGTGGGATGCTGGTGTCAGTGCAGAACAATGGGAGGGTGACAGGACCCACTGATACGCTGTCGTTGAGGATGTTGCCGCGGGCCTTTTGGCTAACGTTTGACCGGCGGCGCTGTCAACGCGCTAAACCTGTAGCTGTCGAGTCAACCGTCACTTCCTGTTTTCACTTGAGTTTCACTCTTTAGGAAGAAATCTTCTAACAAAACTATTGTTCAACGGTGCATTATTTCCCATCATAACAAACTTAGCTCTCTCTTTCAGCCACAAGAAGAACTATTGGACACGTTCCAGCTCGAAGCGTGTGTGTGTGTGTGTGTGTGTGTGTGTGGTAAAGATGATTTGCATGGCATAAACTTATGTGAGCTTTATTTAGACGTGAGTGCTCGCAAAAAAAATACCAATTTAGGATTTTATTCTTCGACAGCAAAGTATGTTTCACACTGTCCTCCTTAGAGCGAAATGAATGTCAGAATGGGGGGGAAAAGAGAGAGGTGCTAATCTCAATGAAGAGAAGGGTAAAAAGAAGATTGATATTAATATCAAATCAGGGCGTGTGTGGGAGAGGCAGCGTAGCGCGAAATGCTCAATCTGAACCACGGGGACGTCCGTGGAGGAGCCACTAAATGTGGACTGACCTCCTTAACCCATCCACCAGGATCCTTTTTGCTGTAATAAATAATAGAGGATTGGTCGGGTCAAGCAAAGCACCACCGGTGGCGCCCCCCTCCCACGCCGGGGATCCGTTCGCTGATCACCCCCCGAAGACACAATGCACAATGTGTCCCAGAAGCCTCAATCAATTATTGATGCTTGATGAGAGAGGAGCCAAGACAATCTCTTAACTTCTAACTTCCTGGCGATATGAAAGTGAGATTGAATGGTCCTAGAGTACACGGCACAGCCTCCAGGTTAATTGTGGTTAAGCATCATTTGTGTGCACGCAGCGTGATTGCTGCCCAGCACAGCTGAGATGAGACTGACCCCGAAATGGGCTCTTTGAAATTGGTTCTGAGCACAGATTTTTGTCTGGAGTCCTATTAAATTGTGAATTTATTCGAGCTGGAGTGTGCACGCTCGGAGCCGACACGCTCCGGCTTCCCTCGTAAGTTTCGGCTTCTTCTCCCCTTCGTGCTCCTTTTCCTCGCCCTCTCCGGCCGCCGCCCGCCGCCGCCGCCTGATACAAGCGCTGAACAAACACGTGCAGATCAAAAACAACGTCCCGTGCAGTCTCACATTTCAGCCTAAATGCATGTAGTGTCCTAAACAGAGATTATCTGGGCAGCTCATCTTGATTGTCTTCCCCTTCTCGCTCCCAGGTGGCGGAGCGAGGTCCACATGTTTGCACAGGCACAGCAGCAGTCCCTTGGGGGCAATGCTGCTGCAGCTCAACTCTCTGATGCCTCTGATTGCACATCACTCTGTGTGTGTGTGTGTGTGTGTGGGGGGGGGGGGGTTTATCTATCTATGCATACAACAAACGGACAAACTGACGGAGCAGTTGATAGACTATATCACACCCTATTATGCCACAAAAAAAGACTGAGATAGCACCTGGTTTGTACGATGCTAATCTTCGTGGAAACACACTATTTTACCTGAAACTCGTGAGATAATCAAACGTGAGACTTCTTAATCTGGCTGTTAGATATAATAGATATAATATTATGATAAAGTAATGAACAATTAAATTGCATTAGTGGCTTTGTGCTGTGAAAGCTGACTGATTTGCCATCACTTGGATCCATGACAGTTGTTTATTGATGCCTTGGGGCCAGACGACAAAATGATGAATAGAGAGGAAGTAATCAGAAGCACTCTGGAGATGCTCCACAGATACGCTCTCTCTCCACAGGGTCTGCTACTGCGCCTTAGAACAATCAGACTGCCGGATGATTTTATTAATAGTATTATTCCCATTAAAATGTCCTGTCACGAAAAAAAAAACCCCATATTGACCTGAATTCGCCTGCTTTGTTCTCTTTGTTTTGCAATCAAGAAATTCCAAATCTTCATGTGCACCACGCTGAAAACAACGTGGACCAAACTGTTTTGCAAAGCGCCATTCGTCCCATGTCCTATTTTCCCATCTTTTATCTCGAGGTCTCATGCAGTTGTGGTTTATGTGGGGATATTGGTGCCCAAGGTTAAACACATTACGTCTGTGTTCGGCAGCCAGTTTGCTCAGCTTTACACAATTAAAGAGAATTAAAGTCTGTTTTTTCCCCAAACATAATTACAGGGTATGGAATGAGTCATAGCGGAGTGTTAGAGACTCAACAATGGTGGAGGAAAAACTTGTTCATCCGATTGTGACTGCCAGAACATTGCCCCGTGGAGACAGGAGGGAAACAAACACACGCACACACACAGAAATAATAAAGGGGGGAAAGAAAAAAAAAATCATATCCTCATTCTTTTATTTGAATACAGACGTTTTCACTCCTGTGTCAGTCACCCTTTTAAAAACGCTCGTCTTGACTTTTTTTTTTTTTTTACTGTAAAGCTGTATTTACTGTTCAGGGGGTTGCTGAATGCCACAGATTTCATCTTATTATGACAAAGTGGCAGAATAACCCCCCCCCTCCCTTCCCAAACTCCTTCTTTTCTCGGGTAAATAGAAACACAAGGACTCAAAGTGTGAAAGCTGGAGGGGGGGCTGTGAGAGGTTGCTCGCCCTGTGGGAGGATTTGCCCATGAAAATATTTTGCAATCAGGAATGAATCAAATAGATAATAAGTGTTTAAGAATCTGTGAACCCTATGGAGCGTGTTCCCTTCCCTTTTATCTCATGCAACTATCGGTTGTCTTGTCTTTATCAGCTCACAGTATGGGATGCCACACAGCAGCAGCAGCAGCAGCACATGTTGTTGTCGGAGGGGAAAAGGCTTGGCAGCAGTGCCCTCTTGTGGCGGCTGGTGGCACTGGAAACTTTGGAGAAGTCCCTCAAAAGAGAGAAGCTCCAAGGAGTGAAGTCAGGCCTCAAGTTGACGAAAAAAAAACATCTCTACTTTTAAAGAAAACACTTTGGATCATCTTTTTTTCGAGAGAATCACCAACACGTGAAGAAGCAGCAGAGCCATCAACTGTTCTGTTCTGGTCAAGTTTTAAAGTGTCGAAGTTTCTCTGAGCCAAAGCCTTGTTTGGCTCCTTTTGTCCGCCGCCTGCCCAAATGAGCCTCTCTCCCTGCCACGGGGACGAGAAGACAGGAGATAGGATTATGCGATGACTTGTGTTCGCCGATGATGAACAAGCCCTCGTTAGCGAGCACTTTAATGTGCGGACAGATAGCGCGCTCATTAGCTCTAGTAATGACCACTTCACAGCGTATTGCCGCTCTAATTGCATGTTTTGTTCTCACCGAGGCTGCGGCGCCGCCGACTGGAAGACGTCTCCCTCCTTTCCCGTCCAAGGAGCGGCCGCCATCGCTCTCCAACTTCCTGTCTTTTCTCTCCCCCTGCCTCGGCCATCTATCACAGTTTTGGGGGACGCGGCGTATTTGTGGTCACCGCTCTGTCTGAATGAGGCACGGCAGATTAGGAGCTCCGAAAATCATGTCGGCTAAATGGAACAGATGAGGCTGGATGAAAACCCCGGTATTGTCCCTGTAGCTAGGGCAACAGAGGTTCCAACTCAATTGTACTTCTGGCGATTAATTCAGTTATGCGGCAGTAATAATTTTTGAAGATATTGAACGATAGCATGGAGCAGGAGGAATATGAAAAACTTAAGATCTCACCTTTTGATGCAGGGGGAGAAAAAAAAAACTAGCTCCCAGCATCAAAAGCCCTAATCACATCATATTTTCTGAACATAAAAGGCTCTCTCCTTTCCCCATTTTATTTCCCCGGCTGTAGTGATATGTCATGTCAATCGTTATATTATGCACAAGTGCTGTCTTTTTTATTGTGAATTCCAGATCGGGTGGGACATTTGATATGGAGGCTCTGAGGATTCTGATGCCCTTCTATTTTCCTTGATTTCGTTACCAGTGGGACATTTTTGCCTCCATATTCTTTCATGTCCCTCCCTTCTCTGAAAGTAAGTTGTTTATTCTCCGTGATGACTATCTCCGGCTCAAAAAAATATCTTCTGAAAAGACTTCTGAGCAAATCTGTCCAAGCTTGGTCCCTTTCTAAATCTAAAGCTTGGGTAGAAGCCTACAATGGCTTAGAGTCCTTGGAGGAGGCAGCTTTCTTTTACTCTCTTTCTCCATTCCCAGTCATCTTTGTGATACTTGTGAACACACAGCTTTGTGACAAGGAGCTAACTTAAATCAATTTAAAACAGCTTTTGAAATGCCTTTCGATATGCCATTGTGTTTACTTGAAAAAGAATGAAAAGAAAATCTGAATTGTAACATCTGTCATATCGGGTGCCCCCCCCCACACACACCCCTCCCGTGCGGCTTTCGTCACACACACAATGAGGTATTGATCGATTCAAGTCCATTTAGGTTTTGAAATAAATATAAAAAAAAATGTATAATCTATCCGGGCTAGAAAGCAGAGAGAAGCAGGGAGAAAGAATCGGAGGGCCTGCAGGCAAACAAACGCATTAAAGACATCCAGAGCACAGAGGCAGCCAAGCTATGCTAAGCCAGCAGGATGATTCATTTAAGCACATCTCTCGTCTCTGTAAGCGCCACAGTCATTGTTGCTCAGCTGTGTACACTGCGGCGAACAGCGGCTTTAAGTGGAAGAGAACTGCGGTGGTCATTCTTTGGAACAACAGTAAAAACTATCAAAGTTTTGCCGAATAAAGCGGCGCCCGCTCAGTTCATCTGCTTACTGTATTTCAGACCCTAGGCTCGAGTGCCTTCGCTCCCTGAGAGGATCAAGTGCCACTCGAAAATCGCAGGAAGGTACTGACCATGAAAAAGACCTCAGCCTCATGTTCCACATTATATCTGGCACGCCATCGGCTCGGCGCACAATGCAACCCAAGACCCTTCAAGTGACATCTTAGTGCGAACCGAGCGGCAGAATTGCGCCAAAATACCTCTTTGCAGAAGCCAACCTGAGCTACAAGCAAATCCTTTTAATCCAGTACAGTATACTTAAGGACTGACCATTGGTAAACCCCAGAGAAGAGAGAAGTATTAATAAGCTGTCACAAGGCTTACTCATTCTGTGATTTCCACAGACACTTAACTGCCATGGTGAGAGGCAGGGGAGGGCTCGGGGATGAGTGCTCACCCCTGATCTTTACCCCTCTTAAAGCAGTAGGGAAAATGGAGGCAGGCAGGGGATTATGGAGTGCAGTAATTGTGGAGAGGTGTTGGAGTCAGGATGCAGCGTTTCTGCTGGATTAAGACAAGAAGACAGGCTAATCTTGGATTGGGAGAGGAGACACAAGGGTCGGAGTTGTTCTGGAGCCCTGAGGCCGTTTGGAAAGCTTAAGTGGCAAAAAAAAAAAAAAAAAAAAAAAAAAAAAAGGGACTGCTTATCCATACCTCTCTTGTGCTGCGAGACGGCCCTCTTCAAAATCGTCTTTTAGCACACCAAACGCTTCCATATGTTGTCATTTAGAGGCAGCCGCACACTGAAGTCTAATTTCCTCGCTTGTAACGACGCTAATGCAAAGGAAAAGGATGAGATTTCGGAGAATGGTCACTTTCTTTTTTGGCGCCTTCTGCTGACATTCAGCAGCCCTTGATGCTTATTAGCAATAATAATAATGACGGAAAACGGCGGCAAATTGCATTTCCCCCCCCTACTTTATTTCCCTCCTTTGCCTTCCTTCCCCATGCCTTTGTGCCGCCACAGTCCCCGGTGCTTCCTCACTCCAGTTTGTTGTTGTGCTTCCATTGTCTCCCTGAGGGGAGGTGACCCCGTGTCTGTTGGTTGTATCAGCAGCCCTGCATTGTACTCAGGGGGGGATTTAGACTCTCAAAGCATCTTCCCGCTGCAGCTTTCCCAGCAAACACCCAAAGTGGTATCTTGCCTTTTCTCTCGCTCAGACATTAATCTTGCTCTACCCTTCTACATCAAAAATGCTTGTATTGTCAGGAAGCGCTAATGTTTGCCTCCTATTCACTATATATACACATATATGTATTTTTGTGTCTGAGGGAATCAGTCGAACGCATTGTTCCCAAATCATTGTAATATCTATTTAGAGTGGCAACAGCACTGGCTGCCGATGCTCAGTATTCATGGAGCATAAACCAGCCTTAAGACTTAGAAAAGCTGAAAGGGCTTATCCCTATATTCTTAAACTCCCCTCTTTTATGTTGGTCTTAGGCATTAAGGATAGGATTGTGAATAGCAATTGTTCAACTGCTGCACTGAGAGTGAGTGTGTATACGTGGGTGGGGGTGTTTTATTCCACGGCAAAATCCTTTCCTTTTCTCCCATTTTTTTTTTTTTTTTTTCCCCAACTGTAAATATTAACTGTGTTCTTAACTCTTAACGGTGTATGGGACAGAGTAATGTGCTTTTAAGGATATATTATGTGAAAGATTTTCCACTGCATACACTGCTGCTTGAAATAAGAAAAGGCTATTTTATGGAGCCTGAAAACAAATTTGCCACGGCAGAAGAAAAAGAAGAAGGAGAAAAATAGATAGAACTTTGCAGTATCAAGTCGTCAGCAAACAATGACGCCGAGATCCGGAGGGGGACGGGCGAATCTTTAAAAACGACTGCATCCCGCTTTTCTTTCTTTCTTTCTTTCTTCCTCTCTTTCTTCCTTCTCTTTCTTCTTTCTTCCGTCGCTGTGTTTCAAATCCGTGCTCGCTCTTTCTTCGGAAAGTGTGTAGTGCTAATGCATTTCAGAAAGCCCCTTTTCAAAGCACAATAGAATATCGCCATAGAAGTTTTAGTGGTTCCGCTGAAGAAAGTGGCTCAGTCATTTGGAGCTGTTCTCCATTGTGCCCGAGCCTAAGAACGTTCTCGCTCGGGAAAAAAAAGTCGCCATCGTTTTTCAGTTTTCATAGCTGCGGCTGGAGTTAAAAGGTTGTCGAAAAAAGCTTACGTACTGTGTTCCTGCGTCGCCTTATAACCTGTTATAATAATTACTGTTGTGAATCTAATTGTGCAGCAGCTTGAAGAAGAACCGATTTAAAGTTGTTCACGAGGTAGAATCAGTGTCCTGGAGGCTTTTTTTTTAGCGACTTATAAGTTGACTTAATCTATGTGAGCGTGGCCTGTGTAAACATATATTTCATTTAGGTGTAAGAGCAGGATTGAGGAGGCCATTACTCGTACAGTAAAGCGCAGTCAGCTGTGTATAATCAAAATGGAGCGCGGCACCGGGGGGA
The DNA here is from genome assembly GCA_037975185.1 of Centropyge bicolor. Classification (NCBI taxonomy): domain Eukaryota; kingdom Metazoa; phylum Chordata; class Actinopteri; family Pomacanthidae; genus Centropyge; species Centropyge bicolor. The sequence goes on from JBBMOC010000069.1 coordinate 1,088,128, forward strand.
TTGTGACAGCTGCAGCCGCTCCTGTTGATATCAAATAAGACCTTCTGAAACCTTAAGGATGAGTTAGCATGAAACAAATTGCTCCTAATTGTCAGGAGGATAAATTGTGACTGTGAGCGTTTGTAATTCTGTCAGCCACCATTCACCCCCTCATCTCCATTCATCTGAGCCCGGGCGCTTTAATTGAGAGGGTCTGGACCGGCTGAGTGAATTGGTAATAGAAATAAGGACCCGGTGTGGATATTTTAATCAGCGTTGACTTCTGTACCGGGGCAGAAATGAGCCAGCGCCAGCCACGGAGCGGCGGGCCATCCATCTCCGGGGCCTCAGGTGGAGATGGAGGAGTGGCTCCTCCATCGGATGTGACAGTCACTCAGGGCCGCTAATGGCTCTGTGCTCGCTCCTGATGGTTATTGGGATTTATGCTCCCCGTCAAAAACAATAAAGTTTCCTCAGTGATTGGACACAGGCGGCGGTCAGAGGGTCCTCACAGTAATGTAATGTAACTATATTTACTCAAGTACTGTACTTAAATACACATTTAATTAACAGCTATAGTTACTAGTTAATGTTGATCAAGACTTTACACAGAAAACATAATCAATGGATAAACTATGATGCAGCATTGTAAATTACACTACCCATTATAACAGTATATATTACAGTAGTTATAATATTCAAATAATATAATATATGATATAAGGTCTTTATTGATACAACTTCAAAAAGAGTTTGACATTTTGGGAAATACACTTGTTTTCTTGCCGATAGAACAATGAGAACATTGATGTCTCTCTTGTACTGTGCTTAAATACACCTTTGAGATACGTGTGCTTTATTTTGTATTTCCGTTTTCTGCTGTTTAATATTGCATTTCAGAAGGAAATATTGTACTTTTTAGTGAAATGCATATATTTAAAAACCATAGTTGTAGTTGTAGTAGTTGATCAAGACTTTACACAAAAACATGATCAGTACATAAAATATGATCCAGTAAAAGAGTATATGAAGTAGGCTGGTTAAAATAATGTAAAGTAATACAACTCCAAGAACATAATATTTGACTTTACTTGCCAAATTTTAGATGAGTAGATTGATATAACTGTTATGTCTATTCAAAATATGAAGCTTTGTCCAGGAGGTGGTTTGCTACAAACTGGGGGAAACGATCAGCCCATCTCTGTCCCAAGGTAAAACAAAAACCCACCTACCAGCATCTCTAAAGCTTACAAATGAAAATCTCTTTTAAGTCATATAAAAAAAGTGAAAAAACGACCAGGTTGAAGTTACGACAAGACTCCAGGAACTCATCGTGCCGAACTAAGAAACAGGCACATAAACCCCACATTAACTTTTTAAAATTTATTTCCAAAAAAGTAGGACTACTTTTTCAACAGCGGTATTTCTACTTGAACTCAAGTACAATCTGAGTATTTTGCTGTTTCCAGCTCTTGTGATGCTGACGACTGATTCTAATCACTCACTCTCTGTCTGCGATATTATTACACGTGACAGCTGCAGCTTTTGTGCCTATAAAAAACACTCTGCTAGTCCATAAATAGGCCGACAGGACTATTTATAAAATTGGACAACGGGGAGCAGATCAGAATGAATGTCTATTTATTTAGCTGCGGGATATTTGGTGCGGCCCGCACATGCTAACTTCTCCATATTCTAATTTGTCCTTGTCATGTTTATCATTAATCTTTGGCCCTGGTTGGTTGAGACGTGGTGATTTGTTGAGACGTCCCCCGGGAGAACTAAAAACATTCTCATATATGATAATGGCATTATGCCCGCCTCAGTGAAAATGTGTCATATAAATTATACATTATCGGTGACTACATGCATCATATGTTGATGTGACAGTCCTCATTCTCAGGCAAAACACTTGGATGTGTCACTTTTAATGCATTTTCACCGTCCCCAGGCTCCAGTTAGGTCAACTATCAGAGCTCCGGTGTGGTCTTTGATTGTAAATCATAGAAACAGTTCATATTTATTCAGTGATGAATGCATGGAAGAAATAATATGAAACACTCAAGAACGTCATTGACATTTTTCATCAGGCAATATGGAGGATTTCTTTACACTGTCATAATTTCTCCTGCGAGCTGATTGACGACGGCGACGCGTTAAGTTTTGGAGGTTGTTGGTGACGAACCTGATCCTGTTTGAGGTGATATCAGCCTCCTTTGCATTAATCATCGGTTTGACAGACGCATAAACTGTTTCTTGATAAAACTCATCAATCACATGATACAGTAGAGCACGCTTGATATTATTGGGCATTATTCCCCATTGTCGCTCAGTGACTGCACTTTCTGAACACGGTCGGCTCGAATATCAATAACACGCATTGTCGACTATTGATTATTTCAACCAGGCGGAATCACAAGATTAACAGGGAATAATTAATCATGAGTTTTCCTTGTTGTTGTTGTTTCATCAGTCTGATATTTTTTCTTCCTTGTTGTGATCAGTGTTACTTTTGCATTTAAAAAAAAAAAAAAAGGCGACTCAGTGCGAATCAGTGGACTTACAGGCCTCATTTCGCTGCAGCGGCGAAGAAAAGGAAAGTAGAGACATGCTGCTGGCAGAGATGAATTAGAGCTGTGGAAAAGCACTCTGATACTAGCAGGTGACATTTTTCCGCCCTGCCTCTCTGTTCCTCTCGCTTCCATTTTCTCTCCACCGAAAAGGGAACAGAGGGTAAAAAGGGTTGCTTTGTGCAAAATGGGACAAAGTATAAAACATATTCAAAGAAAGTATGAAATTCCCCAACTTCAGAAAGCCATTTAGATCATCCGCACGAGTGACGTAAGGGAAAATAATATACTTGACCCTTTTGTCTGTGCACTTTGAGAAGTTTGTTATAATGGCAAGCCCTGTAATAATTCACTGTACCTCATGTATATTAAGTAGAAATTCACTGGCTTTTATGATAAATTGCCAGGGTAACGCCAGGACACCTCTTTTGCATTTCAATGCGAGAGAGTGTCAGATTCTTATTTCATTACCAGGCGACACATTAGCTGATGGATTTTAATTTTCTTTCTTTCTTTTTTTTTTTCTTCCTTCCTTCCTTCCTCCTGCGAGCGAGAATCCACAGAGACCTGGCTGGAAACAGAAAGGAGTTTTGAATATGAGGATAGGTGGAAAAAAAATGAAATAAATAAATACAAATCAGTGTCAAGAACCTTTATTGCAATTTTGAGGCCATCACCAAAAAAAAAAAAAAAGAAAGAGAGGAGTTCGTGTTCCTTTGCATACCTTTGCGGATTGCCTGTCCGCAGCTTGAGACGATGTATGCCCAATATCACCAGCGGCGCCCTCGTGCTGAGTGGACAGAAAATCAAGGTTTAATTCATATTGTGATAAGGATCTGGATGTGGTTGAATCTGAGACGTGCTGAGCAGGGGCAATGTGGAGCAGATGTGAGAGCGTAGCCTTTTCAGAGCGCGGCGCAGCGGGGAGCCGAGCCGCTCCTCAGCCCGCTCTGCCGCCGCCGCTGCAAAGCTCCCAACTCTGCTCGGGGATCCTTTCTGCTCGGCACAAAACACAGGTGCCAAAAGCAATTATCAAATTACCTAAGCCTTTCTTGCTCCTGTTTAATCTGTTTGTAGCAAATCCAGCTAATAATACATGAGGGTATTAAATGTGGCCTCTGTAGAGGTAATAATTACAGTGGCTTGAGTTTTCAATGAAAGAGAAAGAATGAAGCAAACTAGGTCAGCGTGAAAACTCGGCTGGAACACAACTTCTCTCTCAGGTCTCGACCTTTCTGCTGTTTGCTGACAGAGGAACGTGAATGAGAACTGATATCAATCCTGTAAACATAGACGTGCCCTGAAGCAAGTCACATGACCTTCGGTAAGTCTCTTTGCACCAGGGCAGCAACGATTTTCATTATCGATCAATCCGTCGATTATTTCCATGATTAATCGTTTGATCATTGAGTCTATAAAATGTCACAGGGTCGTCTTCAAATTGCTTCTGTTGTCCAACCAACAGTTCAAAACCTTCATTTACTTTCATGAATGACAAAGAACAGCAATAATCATTTACATGTCAGAAGCTAGAACCAGGACCAGTTGGCGATTTTTGCTTGAAAAATTGCTGAAATGTTTAATCGATTATTAAAATAGTTAGAGATTAATTTTCTTTTGATCGACTTATTGGTTAATCGACTGATCGTTGCAGCTCGACTTGGCGCTACATTAAATGACTCTACTCCAACCTCCCAGTCCTCACATGGTCCCATACCTCCAACCTATAGCTTTACCTGTCACATGACCTGCCACAGGACCCACAGGTACAGTATGATCGTTATGTTTGTCATCTTAAAGATATTTTCCATTTCTATATCAGTGTTTTGTTGTTTTTGTGAAACGTAATTTAACATGTCATCAATGCAGTTTATGAAGTGTCACATATGTCAGCCATATTTCATAGTACTCATTGATGTCAATGGGCCATACATTAGCAAGCTAATGCTAATTAGTCATAGCTGATCTCTGTGCAAGAACTCGTTTTAATTAACATGTGAATCTGCACTTATCATCAAAAACATTTATCTTAGTCTGAACTTGGAACCAGCTGCTGCACGAGGCTCCAGGTGAATTCAAGCTGTTTATGTGCAGCAGGATCGTGGTCCGTCCTCGGCTTCGTGTTTTTAGCTGTTGGCCTGAACCAGCTCTGAATATTTCCAGCTCCGCACTCACACAGGAGCAGCGCTGCAGCCGCTCCGCCTCCCACATCCCACTATATTCCCACTCAGTGACAACAAGAACCTCCCTCCTTTCATAACCGGTCCCTCCGTCTGTGGAGCGCGCTCCCACCATCCATTGTCACCGCATTAACCGTAGGCTAGCATAAAAGTAATTGGAAACTGATGCAAGCCAAAGCTTCAATTAATGCACCACCAAAGTCCCCGTTCTGTGTAATCGGCAATAATGGTTTCATGTTTGGAAGGGCGTTTGGTCACTCGCATTCAGCACTCACCTCCTGACAGAGGCTGTTAAACCCTGCTCAAAATCCCCACTCCACAGTAATCTTCATTTCAGTCATTTTCCTTCTTTCTCCATCTCTGATGACAGCTCCAGTGTCTTCGCATTGCTCGCAGTCAGATCGTGCGCCCGAGTGAACAGGAGGTGTAATTGACTACTGACAACTCGGCGACAGGATTCTTAATTATTACTCTAGGGTATGGTGGCTGTCTGGCCCGGGTTCAGCTCGCTCACTGGGTATGCTAACACAGTCATTTTCCTCCTCTCTGTGAATATTGAAATGCAGGTTTTGTTCGCCGCGTTCCCCGCGTCGGACCCCGAGACTTCTGAATTTAGGGGATGATTGCAAATGGAATGCATGTGCTGTTCGTTTAATGCTGCGCAGATTTTGCACGAGTGCACTGCGGGCGGCAGAAATGGCGCCGCAGCCGGATCAATTGGCGACCCGATCGGCGCCGCCACAATCACCAGATATTACCGCCGTCCTCTGAGTCGGATACCCACGTTCGATTAGCGGCTATTACTTAAAAATATATGATTTTTGGGGCTCCGAAGACGAGAGTGCGCTTCGCCTTTTGTCTCCTTCGCCTTTGTGTGTCAACACTTCATCTGCCCTCACGGCGATAAGACCAAAACACTGACGCTTCTTCTGCCACTAGTGCTGCACAGGAGCATAATTCCTCCGGTCGCTGCCTGTTTGTGCCGGCGCCGGGCCTGCTCGCTGTGATAGAGCGGAGGGAAGCGGGTGAGCGTGGCTTTGTGCCGCAGTCTGTATCTTTTGTGCGGGTGGATATGGAAGAGGGCGTGAAACAATTGGACAAAATGGCCCTAATGTGCTTAAAGAATCTTGTGTCTTTAATCAAAGCTCACACACATGCACCACAAAGGCAGACAGAGCAAACCCAATTCTCCGCCGCTTCTGCCGAGCGACTGTTCCTCTGCTGGCTCCGGCGCCTCTCGTCTTTGTGCTGGAAATCAGGATCAGGTTGGCTTTGTGGAGGGTTTTTTTTTTTCTCGACTGTCATTCTCTTAGATTCATTGCCTCATCTCTTAAGGAAGGGACAACGGGGATTTGGCTTGAAGAGCAGACGGCCAAGTGTAACTTTGTTTGTGTTTATGTTGTCGTGATTGCGTCCCATTGTTCAGAAGTCATCGCTCGTGTCTCGTAGTCATCAAAAAGTAGCTGGAATGAAAAGTAAATACAGTCAGAACAAAGCTAAATGGACCGTTACAGTGATTGTCTGGTCGGAGCTTGGTGATAGTCCTGTCAAGTTTAGGACGTCTCCACATGTCAGATCGTTGAGCTGGAGGCTGAAGTAAGAGTTGTACTTAGCATTTAAACAGTTAGAGAGTTAGAGTCCTTTATTTCAGCCTTTGGAAACCAAGAACACGAGTCTAAAGACTGGATTCAACCTGTGTTTGTCTGCTCCGTCTGTTATGTTGTCTTTGTGTGTGTGCGTGTGTGAGTAGTTCACGGATTTCAATCACTGACCACAGATTTCAGTAACTTGACAGATATGCAGTCGTCAATCGTCTGGTTTAATGAATTCATCGGATGGTACATGTAACTGTCACTGCCTTGGTTCAACCCAAATGGCAACCTCCAGCGCTGAAAAATGAAGCCAATGCGGAAGTGCAAAAAAGCTGCAGTTCCTCGAATAACCGCTAGAGCAGGCTGCAGAAGGGAGTCAATTACATTTGAGCCCCATGTTAAAATGTCCGATTTTACGACAGAAAAAAACATATTTACAGCCTGGTTCAAAACATGGCTCTAGTCTCATAAGCTGTTTTTCTACTCCATGACAACTCTGGGGGGGGCGAATTTTTTTATAAGGCGTTGGTTTAAAATATACAGCATACATCATTATGCACAGTTCATAGCTGTCAATCTAAGTGGCGCCACTTTGATTGACAACTAGCCACTGACGGTCTAAAGGGCGTCACCCCGGCTAATTCTAGTCACTGAGTTTGGGAAAGAGATCGTCGTGGGGTTAGCCGGCTAGCAACAATATTTAGCATTTAACCTAGCTGGTTAGCCGTAGCTAGTTTGATTATTTCGAATTAGCGGGTTTTTTCAGCCAATAGCGTTCATTCAGCCAGCCCATAGGACCCGCCTCAGCTCCGCCCTCGCTCCACCTCTTTGTCCATATTTGGAGTAACCGGAGGTAGGCTACCAAGATGGCTGCGCACTACGATTTGCTTCATTTTTGCTCTTCAGAAACCTATGGGTGACGTCACGGACACTACGTCCATATTTTATACAGTCTATGGTTCAACCACACGCTGATGGTGGCGACTCTGTGAAGTTTACTCTCCAGCTAACATCACCTGAGCTAATGTTACATGCTAACAGCCTTAGCTGCTATTTCACAACATGAACAAGTCTGTGAAACAACAGCAGAACATGGTGATGTTTACAGGAAATAACAGGCCTGTCTTACATTAGCATTATTATCCAGGACTAACTACAGTATCTCTGCCAATAGAGAACAGTGTTTTTCTATGTGTCAACGTCGTCATGGTTTATCACCTGGTGAGGAAGCTGAACCTTTATGGCACATGAAACTCAGGCCTCATGTCTGTGTCTTCACGTTTAAAATCAAAACCCCTGTTGCAGATTACTAGTTTTAAACTAAGTCAAGACGAATTTTAACCAACTCCTACAGCTGTAACTAATAAAGCAGCAACAGTTCAGCTCATTCAACGTCACTGATGAGAAACTAGAAAATGCTTTAGTTGCTTCTGTCAGAACTCAGGGACCCTGTATGACAACAGGAAGCTTGAGGGTCAGGACTTAGTGATTTTTAAACATACTCTGCTTTGTTTATGCTCATCGGACACGGTTGTCGTGGTCGCAGTGACCAGACGACCTGCTGACATCAGATTTCTTTATTCCTGCTCCTGCTCATCCGGCTCAGTTAAGAGATCAGGAGCCGATCGGAGACGGCAGCTCATCTCATCTGTAATTTGGAGATGAAATAGATGGGAATGAAAGGGAAAATAGGGAGCGTACCTGGGACCGTAAAGAGCGTGATGGCTGCCTCATGACCGCTCCTCTTGCCCTTAGTGTAACATTCAGGGGAAGAGTGTCCCTTTGTTATCGCCCCCCTCTCCCTGGCAATTATCACAAACTCCACTTCCCCTGCCCTCCGGAGCCCGGAGAACTGAGCGGCCGGAGTGGGAGAATAGCTACATTTATAATTTTTTTCTTCTCTTTCCATAGATTAATTTTCTAGGAAGCCCTGTCACTGCTGTACAGGAAAGCGGGGAGAGAGGAATGGAGTGTAAAAAGGGGGGGGGAGACGGGCGGGGGGAGGAGAGATTGGGGCTACAGTGCACGAGCATTCTCGCTTTTTTTTTTTTCCTTGACAGATCATTTTCCATGCAGGGGTATCAGGGGGTCTGGCCGATAATTGGCATGCAGATTGCAGCTGATGGCGTCCCGCAACAGAAGAAAAGAACTGGCTAGTTAGAATAATGAGCCAGCCGGGCTGATGGATGGGCGAGGGAGGAGGTCATACAAAATGTTTCAGACACAATCCCTACCCCCCCCACCACCACCACCACCGCCGCCCGGGCCGCACCGCTACCTGCACCTCCCTTTTTTATTTTTCTATTCCTCACAAAGCCCTGATATTTCATTATTTCCTCCTCTCTCTACCCTTCTAGGGCCATGAAAGCATCCCATCTTCCTCTTTCTTCCCCTCTCCTTTCTGTTTTTTTTTTCTTCTTCCCCGCCCGGCTGTGAACTTCCTTTTCGCGCCGATGCAGAATCGTCCGGCGCACGGCGGTGACAGCGCGGTTTTGGGCCGAGCCTCTAAAATGTCACAGCTCATTAGGAGCCTGACACCCTTAAGAGACTCTGGTGTTTTAATTACAGCAAAGGAGTTAATTACCGGCCTCTCGGTGGATTTCTGCTTGCTGGGAGAGTCCGGGTTTCACACACAGGCCTAAATATAAGCTCGCCAATGTAAGGACTGTTCTTTTTGGTTGGAAACTTTTAATGGGATTTGCAGCTGGGATGAGCTCCAATCTATTGATGAATGCATTGAAATCAGCTCATCACCACAGGACACACGGGATATAAAGCAGTAAAATCACCTTAAAAAAAAAAGATCTTGTTGTTTCAGTCTTGATCAAACCCACAGATTCAGATTCCTCCTTTCTTCAGGTGAGTCACTGTCGGTGATAGATCCCGGGCCTCCCCCTTCAGAGAGCCTGTTTTACCCCCTCACCACCCTCAGGCTTGCATTTTATTGTGAATTCCTTTAATCCTCGCAGCTTTACAGATAATTAACCCAGACTGTCATTTCGCTCCGCACGTCACCGCCCTTTTGATCTACCTTCCAGTTCAGGTAGCAAAGTAAACAGAGGAATTATAATAGCCTGTAAGTGTTATTAAGTACCTGGTTGTGCATGACGGGATCAAGCACTTTTGCTTGTTTTGTTTGTCTTACCGGCACATTTTGCTGACTGATCTGTAGCTCTGTGTGGTGCACCACCCAGGAGAGCACCCGCACAAATATCAACCAAATACAGGTGTGTTTAGGTGTGAACTGAAGTTATATATGTGATAAATATATTTAAGCCTTGATTGTCAACTTCAGCTTGAGCTTGATAATCAGTGATGGAAAGTAAATAAGTACTTTTACTCAATTACTGCATACAGTTATTTTCATGGTCCTTTTTTTACTTAAGGAAAATATTGTACTTTTCACTTTACTTATAGATCCTCTGCTACTCCACTACTATTACTTATACAGTCAGTGGCTTTTAGCAGTACTTGTTAATGACACTCTATCTATCTATCTATCTATCTATCTATCTATCTAATCTATCTGTCTGGATCACAGGAGATTTTCTGACAACAGCTCAAGTGTTTAATGTATAATTATCTATTCATTGCCATCTCGTATTTACTACTAGAGATGCAGAGATGTCATTATCTGTAACTGTCCAGAAGACAGGAAGTGGGTGTGGTTTATATTGGAAGTCAACCTAATATTGTGCCTTTAACGCGTCATATTTATTTATTATTGCATGTAATTATTTATAAACTATAGTTCCACATCCTCATACTGTACTTTTTGTTTCTCTCTCTTTTGTTTTAAACTAAAGTAAGATCTGTCTGAACCCACATCAACCTCTTTGCCTGACTGTTCTCAGGTCATGTTATAGTCCATCTCTCTGTCCTAAAGAGTCTCTGCAGATTCAGAAACAGCAGAACGGCCTCACACAGCTCACTGAAGAGAGAAGACGTTCATAAGCAACATAGCAAATGTGGAAATCACAGCTGGAGGATCTGGAGGAGCATGTTAGCTTTTAGCATTTAGCCAGACCTGCCTGCACCTGACTGTTCGACCTGGCCCAGGTGAAACTGCATCCTCTGCATCCTCTGCATCCTGACACTCGACCAGTGAACAAACATGCAACCTGCTTGTTTTCCAGAGGATCCACAGCTTCTTTTCTGCTGATTTAACACCTTCCTTTAGCTCCATTCTCACAATGATCATCACTTTCTTCTCCATCTAAAGATTTGTCTGTGCTCTCTGATATGTGATTCAGTTCTCTGAGGGAAAACCTCAACGACAGACCTTGAGGGTCTGCCAGGTCCAACTGAGGGGAAAGACGGTTACAGTTAAGAACGTCCATTTTCATCTTGTGACATCCACAACGATGTGAATCGATGTGAGGAAACATAATGGCCGACGCACAGACTTGTCAATCATGAAGCTGAATGTTTTTACCTGAAGAATAACGAACAACCTCAGGTAAGAGTTTATCTGTAAGGTAGGGACTTTACCAACATCTGCCAAACACATGAGACATCAAAATGTCTCTCGAGTCTAAAATACATGTTAATTATATACAATATGTTCCACATATTAGCTGTCATATTATTCTGTTAGTATAGATGTAAGACTATTAGTATCAATTTTCATGTTTCGACTTTCAACAACGACTCCAGAACAACACTCTAATTTAAACTTCACAAAGAGAAAATCTAAATACTCATGCTTTTCTTTATCTGAAACTAATTTTGTTTTCCAAGATATTTGTTAAACGCCATCGCACCATCTGCATTTTTTATTCTGGCCACCGTGAGGAGCTGTTACCACTGCATTGCATTGTGGGACAATCGTGTCCATCAACACCACGCTCAAAAATCAAATCTTTTTTATTATGAACACTTTTATTTTTCACTTTTACACTATGAATGAACTACTTCCTCAAAACTAGCTTGGAATTGTTAGATAGTATTGAATTGGGATGCAGCTACCGATCGACCTTTTCAGGCTAATTCTGCTAATTCTCACAGTTTCTTGGAGGAAATATGCGGCTGGTTCATCATCATCAGAAAAGCATAAACAACAGAAGAGATATGAAAACGCTCTGATGGCGACTCCATCCTCTCGTCTACATCACTGATGAAGAACACGAGGAGCTCTGTCGCTGTGGATGAAACAGAGCTGGCGGAAAAAAAGTTCCTCGCTGCAGAAAACCTCGTCGATGTTTGATCAAGTTCTGCGGCCGTTCTCTCTCCCAGCAGCTCCGCCAGCTTAATCTCACTTGCACCCTCATCAACACGACACAGAAGGGAACAAATTTACTGTTTCATCCTCATTCTTCCATGCATGCTAAGGAGCTGTATACAGTACACAGCAGATCAAAGCCTTAATTGAAAAATAATTATAGGTACTTAATCATAGAAAGCACTGGGCTAATTGAAGTGAAAACAAGGAGGCAAACGCAGGCCCTCAGAATCGTGGCAGAAAGAGGATATTGTAAAAGCTTCTTCTTCAATCCCCATTGTCTTCCAGATTAAATAGGAGAGGGCTATTAGCAGAGTTAATTGGCTCTCTAATTTAGATCTCGCCCCACTGAAAGCATAACGGATGCGAGCCTGTCGACCAATGATGTGTGCACTCTGTCACACTGTCCTGCTGGACTGTGATTGGTTAATTGCTCAGGGATTTTTGAAGTTTTCTCTCATTCTTCAAATATAACAGATTTGTGGTGGTGGTGGTGGCGGTGGCGGGGTGGGGGGGCGTTCGTCTCCCTGGCTGCCCAGGTAGTGCTCATTGTTTGCAGGTTTGATGTGGATGAGACTCGGCTTCCTGGCTCACATTAAACCTGCTTCTTCTTCTGTTTTTTTTTTTACCAAATGCAATAACAGCTTGAATTCACCCTGATCTCTTGCACCTTTATGCATTGAAAGAAATGTATAGAAATCCTGATGGTCCTCCTCCTGACCTGCTCAGATTTTTTGCAGAACGTCCTGATGCCCTCAGAGAAACAGCACATTCACTCCAGGCCTTGAAAGACCTTCTTATCAAACTCCCTGCAAGTTTGCTTCCTGCTGCGGCCGCCGCCTGTCTTCTCTGCACTCGCTCTGCCCTCTAGTGTCCGTCAGCCGGCAGTGCACTGATTACTGAATAAAAATCCATTTAGACACCCAAAAGGTGGAAGAAAGTAAATGGGCCATTTTTCTACCATTTTCCGAGACAGCCTTTCATCATTTCAGCACATCTCTTTCTAGTGTTTTCTTATTGTAGCCTGAGTGGTAATGGAGCTCTTGACTGGAGTTCAAAATAGAAGTTGGTGTGGAGATTTTCTTTCAAGGTCCTGTCACCCAAACTTTTTTAACAAAGTCGGAGAAAATGACGGCAGATTACGCTGCAGGCCGACTCTGAGACATATGTGGGAAGTTTTAACCCTTCATAGAATATTTGCCCCTTTTGTTTCCACTGATGTTGTCAGTGATGTTTTTAGCTAGCAGCGTGGCTCCGGGTCAGTCGGTTCTTCTGTCGCTTGGTTGGTCAACCTCTTCCATCCAGACTGATGTATCTCAGCAACCACTCAATAGATTGCCATGAAATTATATACAACCATTCGTGGTTCCCAGAGGATGAATGCTGATGACTTTGCAGACTTTTCCTCTTGCACCATCGGACAGTTTAAAACCATGACATTGATGGTTGTCAGGGAAATATCTTGTGAAATGAAATTAGCTTCATATGTTCATGTCCCCCACAGGATGAACTGTCATCATTTTACTGATCTCTGGACTCTTTATCTAGCACCACCGTCCAACAAAACATTTAGCAGCTAAAGAGACCGATGTTTCTTGTTGACTCCTGACAGACTGTTGGACCTGCAAGGTGAGGCTTACATGACTTATAGCATTTTACACCAAGATTAGTATGTTTGAAGGCAGGAAAAACCTGCTAAAACAGACCACTGACTACTTTATACTGTATAGTTATATTTCTTCCAGATTCCATTTCCTGTGCAATATTTCATTTTGTTATAGTCAAGTGCAATATTTTTCGTATTTACACTTAATTAATTTTACAGGTCATATTTCTTTCATGGTCATGTTTCTAATACCGATATTTTCATGTATATCTCATGTACATCTGTATATAATTTCGTGTAGATTTGTTAAATTTGTAAATACTTTTTAGCTTGTTTATTTCATTTTTTCACTGTCCTAATGTCTTTGCTGCTGTGCATTATCTTATCTTTCCTATTTGCAGTTTCTGTTTTTCTGTAGTTGTTCTTTGGGTGCATCACATTCAACACCACAAATGCACCAGAAAACTGTCAACAGTAGAACTCAGAATTGACACCAGTGACAGTGTTACAGTAGTTACTTTTTTAAATATCTTTTACCCCCAGTAGCTCATTCAAACTCAAGCCGACAGAAGGAGGTTGCATTGTATGTTCTTCCCACACTGTAGAAAACAATAATGTTCAATGTGCATCATAGCATCGCACTGGAAAAGGAGCACAAACGGGTGTGTCCACCAGATCGTCATGTTTCCATCACTGCCGATTGGAGCAGATGAAAACAAGCTGACCTGGAATGAAAGCTGTTTGTGCTTTTTAACACCAGATGTTCGTGGGTTTTTGTCTCGTGTCAAAGGGGTTTCACAGAGACACCTGAGGGGGTCACGAGCAGCTCCTTTCAGAAGTGACCTCTCCAACCTGGCAACCTGAACTGTTGTAAAAAAGGAAACACATTCACCATGTCATTTTAATATGATGATAATATGTCTTTGTTGTGTTTATAGTTTGTTTGTGCTGCCATCAAGTGGCCAAGAAATCAATGAACGTAGGGTTAGGGTTAAGATCATTTTCTTCCAGACTGTCTGACTGTGTTCAGAACCAGCTTGTTCCAGCTCTTCGTCTGATCTTTATGATGTTGACACTGAGTCAAATATTCAAACTCCAGGCCGCTTCTTGTTCAAGGGTTAAGACTCAGCTTTGATTGACTGTTTCTTAACAAATCGTTCCTATTCACGGCAAAACAAACGAGCACGTCTCACCATCGTAACTCCTGGGCAAATACGTGTGTGTGAAGTAGCCTCTCTCTTCAAATGGATATTTGCGAGAGCAGCTCGTGATAAGTCAACAGTGGCTCCTGCAGACGCTGGAAAAGTTGTTTGCTTAAGGTTCAGCCTGCTGGGAGACAAATGACTTTGCACAGCAGACGGCCAAAATCATTAGTGCGGCAGGCGGCGTGCTGATGTTATTTCTATAGACAGTGGTCGAATCAGGTCGCCTCAGCGAGTGTGTGGGAGAGAGAGGAGGCCACGCTTCGCTGGGTGGGTCATTTGAACTACTTTCACAATACTTTCATCAGTAATTTACTGTGCAAAGAGCGGCCTGAAGGGCCAGGTCTGCCTTTAAACATACTAATGTAAGCGTATTCACCACTTCTCTTCAGCTCCTGTGGAGTTCTCTCACAGCAGCACCATTCATTTTTTATTTAAGTCTTGCACCGAGGGTGAAAAAAGCTCAGATTCTGGAAACATTTTGTGTAATAAAATAAAATTCAAATAAGCTGTGGTTACTTTTAAGCTGTATATTTCCCACGACCTATGATATCATTGTCAAATTACGACATAATATTTGAATTTTGAAACTTCTGAGTTTGAGTGAGAAAGTTCAAAAGTGAATAGTTTGTATCACAGACTTCATGATGGTGGCAATGAAAAATGAAGTTTACCATAATTAACAATCAAGATAATTGTTATTGTTAACATTCAAAAAGGAAGAAATATCTAAACCTGTGACAGAACTTTTATCACATCTTCAGACACCTGACTTTGACTCTTGAGTAAATCGTCGTCAGCACAGACCGTTTGAGACTGTGAGCGAGACTCCAGTTTCGATTCAGTCCCCGTGTCTCATGTTCGAGTCCACATATCAGCATCAGGCAAATTGGTTTCAGTTCACTACAATCATATCAGTGTTTGCTTTGGCCTGACTGGCTGCCGGAGCTGCAGCGATACAGAGGGCCCAGCCCGACAACAGTGTCATCTGGTATCGCCCGGCCAATGCTTCAAAACCAACGCAGTTTCAGTTCCTCATGTTCACGTAATAAGTCTTCAGAAATCTAAACATTCTAAATCATAATGGTGAACTTACCTTTCATAGAATAAATGCAGCTCAATGTGCATCAAGTGTTTCACATAAAAACAAATAGACTGAACATGAAACAAGGGCAAAAAACTAAAATTTAAATTTAAAAATTTTTTAAAATGAGATGGAAAATGAAAACCAGATGATAATAATAGTAAGAAAAAGATAAAGCTGCAAACAACAGGGACAGAATAACTTAATTAAATGTAAAATAAGAAACTTAATGTTTAAGAAATCAAGTCCTTATAAAGATATTAATGGCATGAACAAACCAACTGAGCTGATAAAAACACAGTTTCTTGGTTTCAGGCTCATATTTCAGTGCCTGTCGGACATTTTCTTCTACTGGATCCAAACAGGAAAAACACAGCTTTAAACGTCAGAAAAAACTTACACGACTGGGTGACTCTTGACTCATCCCATCATATTCAGGTTTCCAATCAGTAGGATGTAACTGAACCAGGAAGCTGGAGGCAGGATACAGTACGTGTTTGATGATCGTGTTCGTCCACCATTTAAAAATATGTTTGTCTACTATCGGCAGATAAAGAAACATGACTGGCGGCTGAAGTTATTTAGATAATCAAGGACAGCTTTTTAAAGCTCTAAAACATTGAAATATTTAGGATGAAATAAGCAACAACTAAAGAAAAAAGTTAAAGGAAATTGAAGGACTAGTTCGACATTTTCCGAAATCCTGCTTGTTGATTCGCTTAGCTTAGCACAAAGACTGGAAATGAGGAAACAACTGGCACTTCTAGAGTTCACGTATATGTTATATGTTTTTTGTTGAATCCAAACAAAAGTCAAAGTATAAAACTGACCATCCACCAACAGTTAAATATAGCAAACCAGGCTCCTCGACTCTTGAAACAAGCGTCGCATTGAGAGTCAAATATTGCTTAATCCTGATTGGAACAGGAAGTATGTTGACCTAATTTCTTCCAGATTATTCAAAACCAGACGAGAACTCATACAAAAAAACAAATCCACAAATCTTTCATGTGAAATAATGTAACAAGAAGCAGATTGAGGACGTAGGTCTTTGGGGCCTTTTAGCTCGATTCTTGAATTCAAAACTGCTTCAACCAAAAAATGAGTTGAAGGAAGTAATGTAGGACTTATTTTAATATAAATCTGACGACAGTGCACGTCAGCAGCAGCAGGTATATGATCAGTGATTAAAACCTCAGATTCATGTGATGCTCAGGCTGAATTTGAGACAATGAAGTGACTCCATATTTTCAGGAGTTTCACATCATGTTCACCTTTCACCAACGAGTGGGCAACATTAACCTAATTTTATTTAGACTAACACGCTCCACCCAGCTTCTTCTGTTCGCCACCGAACTGTGTGCAAACAAGGCAGGGTCACCGCTGAAGTCTTGACTTCACACCTGCTGATATCATATTCAAACACTCAGCCGCCGCCGAGCTGACGAGAGGCTTTCCGATCCAGAGCGTTTCAGAGCAGGTAGCAGGATGGCGGCGACTCTCTGCCAGGTGCTGGGCTTCGTGTTGAGTTTGTTGGGGGTGGCCGGGATCGTCGCGGCAACGGGGATGGACCAGTGGGCCACCGAGGATCTCTTCGACAACCCGGTGACGGCTGTGTACTCGTACTCGGGCCTGTGGAGGTCGTGCGTCCGACAGAGCTCTGGCTTCACCGAGTGTCGGCCATACTTCACCATCCTGGGCCTGCCAGGTACGTTCACCTTCACCTGTCTGACCTCACTGGGAAACCTGGTCTATCATGATTAATGTATAATTGATTGGTTTTATCATCATCAAAAACTTGTTATTGTTCGGGTTTTAAATGCAACACAAGAGCAACGTGGACAAAAATACTTCAGGAAACAAACAAACAAAGAAAATTTTTGGGTAATTTATTGACTAAATTTAGAAAATCTCCAACTGTATTTGTCAAAATTTTACTCAAACAAGGTCAATCTGTCTTTTTTTATCGTCTTTTACGCTCTTATTTCTTATTTGTGTTAAACTGAAATATCGACTCTTCCAATAAAATAAGCAGCTATATTAACATACCAAGTTGTAATTGTTAAAAAATTAATGGTCTGAGAAGAAAAACATGTTGAGCAGTGTCACTTCTGTTTCTTCAGACTGATGGCAAAATAATAACCAAAGGTCAAGCCACACCCAGACATGGAAATTCTCATTGCCACCGTTTCCCAAAACTGGGACGAAAAAAATTTTAGGTAAACATCTGATAAGAGCTGTTCCTTGTTGAAACGTACATAATGATAAGCGGGAGCCGTGACGCTGCCATTTCGTGACAACTGCGTTTGAGTGGGACGTCCAACATGGCTGCCTCAATCATTCAGTTAATGGGATTCATGTTGTCGGCGTTGGGCCAATTCCTGATATCGGCCGCAACAGCGCTGGACATGTGGGCCTTACAGGACCGCTCTTTCACAATCGTAACAAACGTTTACACCTACTTCGGCTTGTGGAGCTCGTGCGTGGGGACGGCGTACGGCGCGACGCAGTGCAGGCCTTATTTCACCATCCTGGGGCTGCCGGGTAAGAGAATCACAGGGAGAGAAAGAGACGTTTATCGAACGCTCCTCCACATGTTGGATTAAGGAGAACATTTTTCCAAAGACCTCGGAAGGTACTTTAGAATATTTGGGAGGTGTTAGGGCAGATTTGCTCCGTTTCCCCTCCTGCATAAAACTGCAGTCGACTGCAGAAAAGATGGTGTCTCTCCGGAATCGAATGGAAATTTGATGAGACATCCAAAGCTTAGCTGAGCAAGCACAAGCTTTAGTGGAGTGTCACACAATGTAAAGTACATTTCCACACTCTGTGCTTAACAGCTGGGTGTAGTGTCGAGCATATTGTACATAAGGTCTTAAAGGCTTAAGTCGAGAATAGCGCAGGTACAATATCTCAGGCCACTGAAAGACGACATTTAGGTCAATGTGTTTTATTACAAGCTGCCGTATTTTATTAATTTTGATATCGTGGCTGCTGGAATAAAAACACAGCTGCAGCTTTTCTGACGTTTTTTTCTTACAGATTTTTATCTGCATCAGAAAAATGTTATTCCTGAAAACTGCTTATTGAGCCAACAGTCTTTGTGTTGGCTCAGTCTCTCTCTTATATGTATGTGTATATATGTGAATGTATATGTACTTTACTTCCTACTTTATTGTTTGTTCATTCTATAAAGCTCTTTGGACATCTTTTGTGTGAAATGGAGGAAGACAAACAAGATTAAGAACTCACTTAGTTTCATATCTGAGATGATATGTGAGAAAACCAAGTTCACATTTTTGAGGTTTTCTCTCCTGTAAGTCAAACAATATCTTTAGTGAAACATTAATAATAACTGGAGAATAACTGGGAATAATAACTTAGAGGTGAAGAAAGAAAATACTGAAGGTTTTTTCTTGGTGTATCTTCTGTTTATTTTAATTAATGAAAATGTTTATGATTAAGATAAAAATACTCTGATCTTTCACTAAGGTCAACGCAGGAATATCCCAGTGTGAAAATACAAGTATCAAAGTACTGTGTTATTTTATATTTAATATGAAGGATTATCATTGTTGGTGCATTAATGTGTTAGCAACATGTTATTTATTTATTATTTGTTGGAAAAAATGGAATTTTAAGTTGAAGAAGAAGGTAAAATGAAAACACAACCATGGAAGTACAAGTACCTCAGAATTGTAAAATGCAGTACTTGATTACTTTCCCACCCTCTACACTGACAGGTTGAAATGAATTTTTATGGGAAATGTTCTAACAGTTTTGACTCTGGCTTCCAGCTCTGCTCCAGGCCGTCCGGGCCTTGATGATCGTCGGCATCGTTCTGGGAGCCATCGGCTGCCTGATCGCCATATTCGCGCTCAAGTGCTTGAAAATGGGCAACATGGAGGACAACATCAAAGCCACGATGACTCTGACGGCCGGGATCATGTTCTTCCTCGCAGGTAACGCTTCGTTCACAGCGTCTGGTTCTGTTACTGCAGCCGAGCCGTTTTGTATTAACTCCATCTGTTTGCTCTTCAGGAATCTGTGGCATCGCCGGAGTCTCCGCCTTCGCCAACTTGATCGTGCAGAGTTTTCGCTTCACGACTTACGCGGACGGCGGCTACGGGATGATTGGAGGAGGAGGCGTTGGCGGGCTCACGGGAGCTCTGACCCCGAGGTAGAGTCAGATTAAGATGTTGTATCTGCTGCAGCACTTTGCCGTGTCCTCCTCTAACCGCCATCTTCCTTCAGGTACACGTTCGGCCCGGCTCTGTTCGTGGGCTGGATCGGAGCGGCCATCTTGGTCATCGGAGGCATCATGATGTGTCTGGCCTGCCGCGGAATGACTCCAGACAAAAAGCAGCGGTACGTCCCGGCAAAGCCAAAACTCACCCGTGACCTTTTCTGACCTTCAATGAGAGCAGAACTTCTCTCCTCCTGCTCGGTGAAGCCGAGACGAGTAGGCTGATAAACAGAGCCCAGATCCAGGAGAAATGTCTAGTAAGCAGCAGCTCCATGCAAAATCCTGGTGCCGATTGTACAGTTGGTTCACTGCTGTTAAATGAAAGCACTTAAAGACAGAAATCTTTTGGCTTCTGACAAAAGCTCGGCGACAATATAAAGCACCCCTGGATGTATTTTGTTATGCTGTGGGCGGTAAAAAAAAAATCTTAGCTCCTTTCAAATTTAAGGACACGTACTCAGCAAAATGTAAATGCAAGTCTTTTGGTGAGTGTTTTTTTTTTTCTCCGCATATATAATGCAGAGTTGCAAATGCTTACGAGGCGGCTTCCACGATGAAGCACAACAGTCCTGATGTTCTTCTCCTGGTCTCACTTTTCCTTGTGACATGTTTTTAATCAGATTGTTTTTGCTCTTTGGTTCTGTATTAAAAATCATTCGACGCCCCTCAGGTATGATGGGATGGCCTACAAAGCTGCCTCTCAGCACACAACCATCTACAAGCCCGACACGAGACCCCGCCCGGCCTACAACGACTCCTACAAAGCCCAGAGCATGGACGGAAGACAGTCCAACCAGAGATTTGACTACGTGTAGAAACTCCCATAAATACCTCTTTTTTATACTCTGCAGCTCCGTCATGAGTTTCTCTCTTGTTTTTTGCCTGAATTCATGGGAAGTGTGTTTTTTTTTCCTCTGTACTTTAATCTGACAGAAACGTTTCATTTTAAAGCTTTTTAATTTTCTAATAGCATCATATAATCTAAATATGAAAAGGTGTGATTTGTGTTATTTTTTTCCTTTTGTGCCAAATAAAAAAGTGTGATTTGTATTTTGTAGAATTCAGACTCGGTCATGTTATAACTAAGTGTAGATTTATGACTAAAGTAAAAAGGGTCACAACATGCAGACTGTCTCTCATCTACAGATTAGTGGAATATTAAATAACTGTAGTGAACTGAACCAACAACAGAAGTAATGCAGGCTTGCTGATATATGACTGATTTAAACTTGGAGGAAAACATGTAAAATTTGATTGACATGTCTTACCTGACACAAAATGTTTGATGATATAGAGTTTTTTGAAAAAACAGTGTAGCTACAAATTACAAAACATGTCAATATCGTTCCAATAACACTGGTTAGTTAGTGTCTGCATGTGTTTTACTGTGTATGTATATAAGAATAAAACAAAGTCATATCAACTTGTCTCATCTTCATCATCATCATCATCATCATCATCATCATCATCATCATCAGCTTTCAGCTCCTTAAAACTGTTGCTTTTATCATTTCTGTTCCAGCTTGTGATGCTACAGTTACAAACAGCTGATTTGATTGAATATGGATGTTTCTTAACAACTGTCAATTTACACAGGACTAAAGTCTTAATTAGCTATGATTTCTTTAGTTTTAATGGTGCCATCCACTTTAATAAATCACTAGTTTAAAAGTAACTACATGTAGGTTACACACTAACCTGGTCATGGATTTCTGAACAGCACCAGGTCCTGATCTGTGCCTTCAGAATAAGAGTGTGTAAAATATATTATGTCAAATGTTTTTATAGGTTTAATATATAGTTAAACCTTTAAGAAATAGTATGATTTTTGGGATGTAATTTAAAGTTTTAACAGCAAAGATTTAACTGCACATTTGGGAAAGTTGAAAGAAATAGAGAAAATGAGATCACACCCACTGTGTGAGAGGGAGAAGTTAATTGAATTTGTGCGTCTCCTGCCATTAAAGAGGGGATCAAAGCATCTGAAACAAATAACCATATTGATTATTGTGTTGTTGTTTATCCTATTAGTGTTATCAATAGAAAAAGCAGTGGTCATCAGTTCATCCCTGGTAGTTACCTGTTATCTCCGTCCCTCCGGCACCATATGATAAATACAATAATTGTCACACTGTTTGGGGATAATTGAATAAAGTGAACGGCTCCTCTCAGACCGACGCTGCGTGTTTGATGTAAACCTCGTTCACCAGTCAGACGCTGAGCTCTGGATGCATCTGGACTCCTCTTTGATCCGGAGGCCTCACGGTTCCTGCTGCTCCTCTGGGACCTGGCTTTGTTTCCAGGGAACGGGCAGAAAAGGGTTTAGATAATTTGCATGAAATCACATTTCCTGATAATATAATTAATGGAAGTAATAAGTAGGTGGTCACATTTAATCACACTAAAAGTGAGTCGTTAATAGTTTAATTAAATTGCAGCAGAGAGTCGTGACTCTGCATCGAGACAATGAGACGAACCTGTTTGAGCTGCTTTTCTGCTCAGTGTGTTTCAGAGTCTGGTTCCTGATACAAGAGGCCTGGTGTGAACACACGAGGAAAGAGTCCAGGTGAGATGTTTTCTGATTATCTACTACAACTAACAGCACTTTAGATATTTTCTGTTACATCACAGATTGATACTGATCAGTTTAAATCATCAACTAAATTTGTAATGTCTCTTCAATCAAAACCTGTTATTAAGTAAATATCTCTTCTGTTTATGTGCCTTTTAATATCACATGGTTGTTCAGGTATTAACTTACTAACAAAAACACAAACAGTTGATGGTAAATTTGATCTGAAATTTTGGTTCATGTCTTATCAGTGATCAACAATCATCTAACGTTGAAGCTTCTTTCAGCTCCAGAGAGAAGTAGGTGTGTACAACATGAGCTGATCATCACTCGTCTTTTAACCACCTCTCATCTCCCAGATATGAAATAATAGCCTCATTTTTATTTTATAACTTTCTTTAATTATGGTTTGGAAAGACACAATGTCAACTGTCTGAAACAAAGATCCATCAGGATATTTGTTCAGCGCAGACTTTGTTGATCTTCACCAACTCTGGTTCTGTTGTTGAATTTTATAAACTGTTGACTTTTAGCTCTAGTTTACCCAGATTTAAAAAATAAAATCATAACTAAGGTTGGTGAAGTTGGACCATGTAGATCCAACCAATGTATCTTCATCCCTGGACCTCTGGCGCCACCTACTGGCCGAGACATGCATCAGCGCTCTGTGGGTGAAGTGAGACATGATTCAGTGATTCAGTGTTAATGAAGCAGCAGACAAACATCAGACCCTTCATCTCGTCTCTCTCTGCTTCTTACAGATCATCACTTTGTGTTTGTGTTGATCTTCAACTCATCCTTAAGATATGAGTGAAAAATTAATACCATTTATACTCCAGTGAAATATATTGAGGTTATTCTTGGTGTAATTTACTTCTTTAGGGCCTGATCACCACCAACTAATTTTTATTTTATTTTATTATTTGATATGAGATTATGATTTTATTTATTTATTTTTATTTATTTATTTATTTATTTATGTACCTGTAAATTACATAATCATATAACTTGAAGTTTGACTGTTATTCTCTCAAAACCCCTCAGATTTTTACCAACAATCAAGTCAAACTGAGCAGGAACTCAAATGAACAAATATCATGTTATTTCTTTATCCCTGGCTGATTGATGAGTGTTAATGTAAGAACAATGTTTGTGAGTTTTCACCTTGTTTGTGAATCCACTGGACTTTTGCTCCTGGCTGCCAACAATCTGAAGGATGTAGGCAGACCTCATATAAAGTCAATGAGCAAATACTGCTTTTATTTTACTCACAATTTTATTAAGCTGGAACAAAGTTTAAAATTGTTTTCAGTCTTAAAGCAATAATACAGTTGCTTCACTGCATATACTGTCTCAGTAAGCAGCTTCACAAGGTCCAGTTTGTTTTGTTGCTCCAGTGTAAGTCAGTTCTAATGTTGCCCTGCAGTCAACAATACAGACTGTTGACCTTCACTTCATTAACTTTGTCTCAGTGTTTGCAGTCTGTCTGAGCAGCAGCGTGGGACCATTTAAAGTGACACAGGTCGGACACATACAGGTGCTGTTGTCGATGGAAACTGTGGGTGGAGGCCTGGACACAAAACATTAAGCTGAGCCACACTCACCTTCAGTAATAATGTAGACATGAAAGAGTAGAGAGGAAAGAAATATATGTTATCAGAAGAGGAGAACTGGTCAGTGCAGTCGTCAGTCTCGGTCTTTCAAACAGCCCAAGTTTATCAAGGCTGCAGGTTTGTAGTCCAATGAGTCTGATCTCCACCAGGCAACTTTTTTACAGCCGAGGATCTCAAGTCAAATCTCACTGACAAAGACAAGACTTAATAATAATAGGAATAAGTTTCAAATAGACGAGAAATAAACCTGAACATCAAGACGAATTGAAGTAGAAGATGGGTTTATTTCTTACACTAATAGACTTGTCTATTCTACTGTTGACTTGTTTGTTGCCCAAAATTTGTTAATGTGCTAAAAAGGGGGGGAAAAAATGAAGACACTGACTGGATTATTTAATCAATTAGCATGTTAGCATCCATGTGTGAGCAGGTCTGATTTGTATCAAAAGGGGAAATGAGAGTTCACACACGCTGCCTCAGATAAAGAGATGGTTCTGCTTCATGTTGAAAAGTCATGTACGAACTTTTTCATTAACAAACAAACAAAAAACTAAAGTGTTGCTGTTTCTGTTTGTGGAGAAGTTCTTCTGAAAGGTGTGGACAGTTTGTACTCTTGTACTGTTTGATTTAGATGTTTGTATAAAGCAGAGGCAAAAAGTAAGACGAGAACTTATGGTTACCTGATACATCCCCAATTTTCTGATAGTGTTGTTCAGTATCTCAACACACTTCCCTCCTCACAGCGGATGAGGAAGCAAATTTATCTGAGAATGACATTCCCTTAATCAGTGGTGTCGATGTTAAAGTTCAGGCTTTTCTTCTTCCTGTTTCTGCTCTGTGCTGTAAATGGACATTTAAGGTTCAGATCAGCTGCTTCATTATAAGATGAAACCACATTGTCACATAATCAGAAAATGGATGCTTGGAAATTATTATCACAATTTCTGTAAAATGTTCACATTGCTTCCAATAAGCTTTTACTTTTGTTAATTGTAGGTTGAATATCTAACGGACAAATGTGACAGGCGATTTATAGCTCATATCACTATAAAAGATCTGTTTTCTTTTGTAATCCTCCACAAAAATTTTGAGAATCAGAGTAATGGAAAAACTTCTGTCATCTAAAATTACAATAACCACATTTATATTTGTCATTTGTTCTATTTCATTCCTGCTGAGACTTTTTCACTTGAACGTCTCATACAAACATAATTATTTAAAGCCTGGACACTGTGTTTGATTAGAAAGAGACTTTGGAGGACCAAGAACATGCTCAGTATTTGAATAAATATAAGATGAAGATATTAGATAAGATTAATGAGGCAGGGACAGAACACCAGAGGAAATTAAAAGATATAAACGGAGCAAACAGTGTGATTTTTCTTCAGAGGAAAGCTGGTTTAAATCTGTGCTGGTCTCTTTTTAAACCATGTCTGTCTGGTCCAGCAGGTGGCGGTGTTGCACATTTAACACCGTGATCCTCCAGTTACCACGAAGAACAAGAAGAAGCTGCTACATTCCATTGATGCTAACTGCTGCAACAAGCGTCTGTTCACTTCTGTCCACAACTGTAGTTTGAAAACGGTTTTTGTCGATTTGTTTTCCTCCAGTTTCGAGTCGTGTTTAAATGGACGAACCTTCACGGAGTCTTCGTGCTGTCGGTCGAGTTAAGAAAAGCCCGAGGAGATGTTCGCATGAGCTTGATAGTTAGCGGAGAAGCTAGCTGCTGCTAGTTTGTTTGGCTAATGTTTGGCTAACGGTTGTTGAGCATTAACTGATGGAGCTTTGTAGCTAACGAGGGCTAAATTTATGCAGATTATCTTGAAGTGCATGAGCTCAGATTATCCGGTCAGCAGCATTAACTAGCTGGCTCATCTCCGGATTAGCTGTTAGCTGTGGATCCTCTCTGCTCAGTCGTGTCTGCTGGGATGATTCATCTGGTCGTTTAATGGGGCTTTTAAGGATCATGATGCCGCCCAAGTTCCAGCTTTTGGCTCTTTTGGCATTTGGAGTCGCAATGTTTTTTATTGAGAATCAGATCCAGAAACTGGAGGAGTCCAGAGCCAAACTGGGTAAGAAACAAACAGAGGTTATTGACTTCAAATGCACAATACTTGTCTTCATGCAAAGTTCTGTTTGAGTCTTTAAATCATATTCCAGCAGCAGATGAAGGAACTGAATCAAAGCAACACACAACACATGGAGTTTATTTTGTTGATGAGTGTCTGCAACAACGTATTAAGACATGTTTACTTAGTTTTATATGCTTTCACATTATTTACATGACTCCTACATTTGCTTTTGTAAAACTCTTTCATGCAACTATTTTGGACCAAGAACTATTTGACATGTTCATTCATATTTTTGAAAACATGAATAATTTCAGTTTTCTTCCTGATGCATGCTGAGCAGCTGTCTCACAATATCCTGCAGGTCAGATGGAGCCATTATTAGAGACATCAAGAATCCAAAAGACTAAATAGCAACTCATAATTCTGATCATTTTAAAATCCAGCTGCTCTTGTCATACTGGACAGAAATACTTGTTAGAAGTCGACACCTGCTGGGTACAAAAAAAAATCTAATTTTGGATCTTAGCACATTTAATAGTTCAGTGAAGTTGAATGTTTTTTCAAATTGCCTCAAAACAGGGCAAAAGGTTTGACACAGATTTTGAATTTGGCTGGCAAGAGAAAGAGTATTGCATTATGTTCATTACTGTGTTGTGCTTTTAGAGAATAAATGTTTGACTTTAACATAAGTAAGTAACTGTCTGCACATTTATTGTGCAGTGTTTTTAATAAGAAGGAAACAAGGGCCAGGAGAGCATCCATCTGCCTTCAAATGCAGCCTCACAAACATCCTGCAGATATTAGCTCCTCTCTCCTCGTGGTGTCACACACTGAAGGGCTGTGGAGGCAGCAGGATGCCTGTGTTAGGCTGAGCGACAGGCAGCCGGTCCAAGAGATGCTCACAAGGCCGTTCCTGTAATTGGTTTTAATTAACATTGCAGCGGAGACAGGAAGTGGGAGAAAACACTTTTAATTATGCCTCCTGTCAGTATTATCGTCAAAAGCTTAATTACTTGTTTTGGTGTTATTGTGTTTTGAAGGTCTAAGTATTTTTCCATAATTAAGGCTAACCAGACTTGCTCCCTTTAAATTTTAAACTGCTTGTTCATTTATACAACTGATGTGTCTTTGTCTCTGTTGTTGTGTTGGTGGCCTCACACCTGCTGTGTGTGTGCTGCCAAATGAGAATAACAAGCAACTTTTGGCTCATTAGACCCAGAGAATGCCGCCCTGTTCATCATCATATAAACTGAAGATTATATTGATTCCATTTAAAAACACTTGCCACATCCAAAACAGTAAACAGACATTCTTTTTCATGTGTGTCTGATTGCTCATGGTAAATATCATGTTTTCTGCCCACACAGAACGAACAATTGCCAGACACGAGGTGGCTGAAGTCGAGCAGCGTCACAGTGAAGATGCAGGACGGGACTTGTCACCAGTGGCAGACAGAGACGACATGGTCATCATCTACAATAGAGTGCCCAAGACGGCCAGCACATCCTTCACTAACATCGCCTACGACCTGTGTGGCAAGAATCGCTTCCACGTCCTGCACATCAACACGACCAAAAACAATCCTGTCTTGTCTCTGCAGGACCAGGTGAGACCACCGACCTTTGAGATGCAGTGGTGCAAATTCAAACAAGCTCATAGTGAAAATCCTTACACTTAGTTCAGCATTCAAACTTTTTATTTTGTAAACTTCTTTACTTTTCACAAAACAGTTTTCCCAGCCAGTAAAAGCTGCCAGACCGAAACTTGCCTCCACACACACATCATAATACGAACAATACTGTACTTATTACAACAAAGAAGCAAAGACAGAAGAGTCCTGTGTTGGCACAACAGACGCTGAGCTTATGGCAGGCTTGTGGGCACTTTGATCTTCACTAGAGAAAATCTGGAATTAGAAATAGGCCTCCGCTGTGGACAGAGTTCTGCTGGTTGGGACATGAAACAGTTTCACATGAATGTGGCTTTAATACTTGGAAATTTATATTGAGGCTTTGAGCTCTGTTTTATTAACACCTTTAACTCACATCTGTTCGATATAGAACTTGACTGGTGGCGTTTTAAGTCTCGGACTGTGAACTCTGCTTCTTTAATGTTCTTGAATAGCATCTGCTCATCGTTCAGATCTGTCAGTGAGTTGTGTAGAGGAATATGCAGGATGACAGGATGGAGGTTTAAGAGTGCTGCTTTGTTTCTACTTTCTGTCAAATGCTGTAGTTTTTGAAAGGCTGCGAGGTCAGTGAACCAATAATATTCGAGCATTTGAAGAGGTTCTGGTGTGCAAGACGATTCCCAGACAGGAGGCTTCCATTCGCTGAAGGTCACGTTTTCAGTAGTAGATCACAGACAGATGGATAAATTGTGCAGTCAGAAAGACACTCACTCTTTGTCCTGATTTTAACTTTAACATTGAACATCAAACAGTGTAGAAACTGTAGCCTTCCTCATGCATTGTCTCTAAGTGATGGGATATAATTGGGCATGTAAATGTAAATAAGGCTGCATCATTAATCCTTTGCTGTCATTGACAATCACATCACTGATCCCACAAGTTTGTTTCATCTTTTGTTATGTCAGATCAGGCTAATAATGTCTTGGCCCCAGTCTGTATGATATTAGTTCTGTGGCATGTCAGGTGGTGTGATGAAAGTGTGATGAATGTGTGGTGAATGGCAGCACTATGGTTTAATTTAAAAAAACGAAAAAAACAGATGCAGGCAGAGACATGTTATGAAGTCACATCATCCATTTGCGCTGATGTTCACCTTAGTGCATCCTTAAACCCTGAAAGAGGATCCATTGTGAATGGTCAGGGATAAGAAGGGCAACAGCGCACTAGTGGCAGCTTGTTGCAGCAGCTCCTGCTTAACGTTGAGCTTTTGCCTTTCTAGATAATTCCCCGTTGTTGGACTATTAAAGAAATGTCTTATCTTATAAAACCCTGATGTGCTGTTTTTCTTTTGATACCCACAAACAGACATCAGCAGACAGTTAGTCCCCCCCTGGTGACACTCTTGTTTTGGGTGCTTTCTGCCTTCAGTCTGGTCTGAAACAGAGCATCAGCTGGGTTCAGGTCATGTGACTCACTTGGCCAGTCAAGAACATTCCACTGGTTTCGCCAGTAGAATCATTGTCCTTCTGTTACCGTCCCAAAATTGGTGGAAAAATGGCTCCAAGTCCGGCAGTTTGTCCAGTGTGGATCTGAAGAGCTTCAGCCTTCAGGTCAACACTTTACTGTCATAGTCTTTGTTTTTTTAATTATTCTTTCATTTGTTGTCCAAAGTGCTGCTGTAGAGAGATGATGGATGGATTGACAGATAGATAGATGTTAAAGAAAGTTAATTAGCAGTGACTTGTTCCAGCAGGTTTCCTTCTCTTCAGTGTGCTTGTTTTCATGAGTCACATAATCAAAAATGACCTTTAAGCAGGAATCAAAGTTTGTGAGTGTGCAAGCTCACTTTTTCCTTTTCATTAATTGGATGCAGTAATTCAGTCTCAAGAAGCCACACAGTTGGTGGGCGGAGGTTTAGGGAGCCATAACAGGAGAATATTGTCTTAGCTGAGGTTTGTTAGTAGTTTGTGTATTTCTGCATGTTTTAAAAGCTCCAGAAAGTATTTGTGGCATGGGCTGATATTACAGCCTGTTACACTGGGTGCAGTTAGATTGCTGCCAGTGCATCCCAGGACACACAGTGTAAATGCCTCCGAGCTACGTTCGTGTTATTTTTGGCTGCCGGTGCCAAGGTAATATCCTGTCTGCCATCTCACAACAGGCTGCTCCCCTCCATCAAACAGTCTGTTTCTCCTGCACATGATAAAACAGGGGAAAGAGTCGGTCTGCTGGCACGTCGGAGCCCGACTCATTTTACAGCAGGAACATTCAAATTTGTCTCCAGTAATAGCATTTAGCTTCGCCAGAACTGGTCAGGATGTTTGACTTTGTCCTATTTTGACTCTCAGAGTGTGTGTCAAAGATAACAGTAATAAATGGAGGTGGTTTGGTCTGGAGGAAGACTGGTCTCCACCAAAAGGGCAGCAGATGGAAACCGGTTTGATTTTAAGTGATTAAATTTGTACTTCTTTTAGTCACATGTAATGAGACGTCGAACAGCTGTTGTCCACTTTATTCTGATGTATGAGTTACAGCATGGAAACATTTCGTAAATTGAAGTCGTGCGGTTTGTTTTTGTACTGTTACACAAGGCTGTAATTTCCACTAGACCAGGGGACAAAATCCTATTTTTGCCTTAACCAGCTGTTTCTACCAGTTTCTTACTAAAATCACTGTAAAATCTCATAAAATACTGATGATCCACTCGTCTGAGTCACTTCAGTCACATTCACAGCTGTAGGTTACGTACATTTGTTCGAGGATTCACCTTCCAGGATTCATACAATCTGTCGATCAAGTCTATATTGTAATGCAAATTTAACATTTTCTATCAGAAAGTATGAGCAGCCTGTTGCAGCAGATGTTTCATCATGGTTGATAGGAAAGCTGCTGCTGACGAGTGAAGGAAAGTAGGAAACTTTAGAACAACTGTCTGTTCAGTGAGAAGAAGACAGTCATGTACATTTTCACACATGAACTATCATATGATTCAATGTGATTCTGTTTAACTTCATTAGTAATTCAACATTTATTGATCACACTGTGGACGTCTCTGCCCAGTGGACTCACACACACTCAGGCTCTGGCTGCATTTAATCTCCTCTTAGAACCTTTTTTTTGCTTTTGTTAAGCTTTTGAAAATGATGTGTTTTTATTTATATTCCTATTTATTGTCTCTAATTCCTCTGTACTTGTGTCCTTTGACCTTTTTCTTGTTTTATTTGCCTTGTCTGTTTTTATTTTTCTTAAATAGGTCACTGTTACATTGTCAAGAAAAGTCCCATATACTTTAGGACTATATGGTCCCATATATAATGTTTATCATTATTATTTCTATACAAATTTGACTAAACCCATCTCAGAGTGTCGACTGCAGAGTCACTGCAGCCTTTAAAACACGAAGAAGAGTCGATGTCTTTCGAGCAGAAAAACAAACGTGTCAGAGTCGAGCGAAGCCTCTCGTCCCAGTTTTCTGTTGTCTCTGTGTTTTTCCAGTTGCTGTAGTTTCCCTGCTGCTCCATAATTAGTTTCCATTATCTTTGGCTACAGGTGCGCTTTGTCAGGAACGTCACCACGTGGAGAGAGATGAAGCCTGGCTTCTACCACGGCCACGTCGCTTATCTGGACTTCTCCAAGTAAAGCCCTTCATTTCCTGTAATACCATTAATATCCAGATTAGCTACAAACAGTTAGCCGGGCAGATAAAGGGAGGTCACGTATTGATTGCTAACGTGTGCTTTAGTGTTGATTAATTGCATTGTTGTCCTTATCTGCCGTGACACTATCGTTCCACTGATCACAGGTAATTATCCTAATGGTGTAAGTGTTCCTCAGTGAGAGACCCCGCTCACGCTCAGTATCAGTCCACATGTTCACTGATGGAAAAGCTGATTCTTTACTGCAGCAAACACTTTTAATGAGGTGCAGGAATGTGGCAGCTTCACGCTCCGTTAGGTTGGAAACTAGTGCTCA
>JBBMOC010000069.1:1160676-1191272 GCA_037975185.1 Centropyge bicolor
CCTCCTCCCCCTCCTCCTCCTCCTCCTCACTTCAACTAGCCATAATTATTTTGCAAAAGAGCTCCAGAAAAAGAACACGCAGAGTAATTTCTCTTGCCCAGTTATGAAAAGCTCATTAAAATAGGCCTGGAACAAACAAAGCTTTTCCTGTGAGGCCCCTTTTCAAATCCATTTCATAATTTCCCACAGTTTTAATCATTTATATCAATTAATCATTCCTTGGTGGAAAAGATATTCTTTGCCATCTTCTGTGGTTTTTTTGTTCTAGCGAGTGAGAGGCTTGATGAGAGCGTCAGGAGAATGTGGCTCAAACCAAGGTGGAGTAGCATCGGCTTTGCCAAAGGGGAAATCAGCCTGATGCAGCACGATCTCTTTGGAGCTGCAAGAAGAATTAAACAATTAAAGTCAGGAGAAAGATCATCTTTATACATCTGATGTCTTTCTAATGAAGCCGGGGGCATCTCATAATGAAGCTGTTTTGTCATGTAAAACTACTCGACACGCTGAATCTCAAACTACTTTTTCCTCTCGGCCAACTTTTCTCCAATAGCAGCACTTTTTTTTCAGTCCAATCGAGCGAAGACGTCACTTGTTTTTCACAAACAACCACTTCAGGCTGCAACCAAAGCTGAATGTGAAAGAGGAGGAATTCCCTCCTCTGTCAACATGGAGGACGTGTCAGCACCACATTATTTTTATTAAAAGGTGTTGCAATCGCTTCCACTTCATCTCGTCTTTGAAGTGTCACATGATGGCGAAAAACCAAAACTGCACCGCTGGATGAATGAAAGGATCTCAGCCAAATGGAGGTCTTGCAGATTAGCCTTAATAGGTGTTGAAACCAATGACCTGAGGCTTAATGAGGTTGTAAACGACAGCAGGCCTCGGCTGCGATTACTCCCAGTGACAGACGATGGCGCCACTACGCAGCTATTAGGCGCTGATGTTTCCCAGAGGTTGGAGTCACCCTCAGTAAACTGAGTAGTTATTGAATGTCAACTAATTAAAGTCAGACGTGAGATGAATGTAGTTTAGTGGATGTTGCCATGCAGAGTATTTAGAAAAATGTTCAGTCGAAAAAAAGGAGGATTTATTAGTTTTATTAAGATGAATTCAGTCACATCACAACAAATCAGCTCCTTTAAAAACATTATAGATTATAGTAGATAATGAATTGATTGATCATTGCAACTAATTAAAGTCAGATGTGAGATGAATGTAGTTCAGTGGATGTTGTCATGCAGAGTGTTTAGAACTAAAAGGAGACTCTTTAGTTTATTAGGATGCATTTCACATCACAGCAAATCAGCCCTTTTATGTGTATTATAGATTGTAGAAGATAGTGATTGATTGGTTATTGCACCCAATTAAAGCCAGATGTGAGTATTTACGAAAATGTTCGGTTAAAAAGGAGACTCTTCAGTTTTATTAAGATGCATTTCACATCAAAGCAAATCAGCTCCTTTACCACTATATTAGATTATATAAGATAATGATTGATTATAGGAACTAATTAACAGGAAAAACATTAATAACTGGTGGATTATTCACTGGTGTTTTGCAGCTTTTTGCATGTTTTCAACTCTATGTTTGTCTCATCTCTCTGCAGCTCCTCTCCGCTCCGCCCCGCCTCGCGCTCATTGGTCGCCTTTGTTATTCCTCTTCAATGAGCCGGGCGCTTATTGGCTGCGGCGGTGCCTTCGTCACGGCTCTAAAGGGGGAGGAGGGGGGGTGTTTTTTTTTTTCTTTTACCGGAGGTTTCTTCCTGTCAGCGACACATGGAGGAGCAGCAGCTGACGGGACCCGCACACCCGGACCGGAGGACGGTCTCTCTCTCTCTCTCAGCCTCCCTCTGCGTCTCCGCCGCCGTCTGTCTCGCGCACCGACGCGCACCTGTCGGCCCGAGGACGAGCCGGACATGCGCACACCTGCAACCGAGGCGCGTTCGGCTCTGGACTCCTTTTGTTGAGCAGTAAAAAAATCGGGATCCGTCCGGTGGAAATACTATCTGAAAGCTCCATTTTCTTTTTAAAATTTTTTTATTTTTTTGGCTGAAGCGGTGAAGCGGTGACCGTGCGCCCGCGTCTCGGCTGCACTTTTCCGGGGAGCTCGTGCAGCTCGTGTCCCCGCTGCATCAACTTCAGCCATTATTACACTTAGAAGAGACAAACGAGGTGGGTGTTGGTTCATATTTCTGCTGTGTTGCATGAACAAAATGTCAGTTTTCTCTCACTGGATATGTGATAGTCTCATTTTCCTCCTCGTGCACAATCTTTAATTTTCCATTTCCATTTTTTTCTCCTCTCTTCTGTTTCCATGTCTCGGTCTCCAAATTGCCTGCCCGTGTAATTACTTGAGTTAGCCCATTTAAGTTAAAAGCCACCCCTCCTCCCTCCTCCCTCCACCTCCTCCTCTTCATCCCTCAGAGGAGAAAAAAAAACTCCTCTCTGAATGAAACTTGACGATGGTCCGTCTTGTTTATCCAGGGAGTCACTTTCAGGTCGGCCTTTTGATTCATCTCCTTTTAGATTTAATCAGCACTGAGGTACACTGTGGTTTGTCCCTAAGAGCCATCACTAATGGGCTTACTGAATGCTTTTCTGTGTGTGCACCCCCCCTCTCTCTCCTCCCCCCTCCTCCCTCCATCTCCCCAACTCTAATTAGCCTACCTGCCTTTCAACAAAGATTTGGCTTTATCCATGTAGTCAGCCTGACCACATTGAAGAGGATTACATCTGAAAGAGCCCACGTTAATTTTGTGGCTGAAAAGCCTGCATTGCATTAGATTAGGACACTTATTACGGCGGGTTTGTGGCGCTGCTGCTGCTGCTGCTGCTCAAAATGTTGGTTTTCAGTTGCAGGACAGATCGCCTTCGTGGCTCGGGGTCAAAGGCCGAGCGAGCATCAAGTGTTGGTAAACAGAGAAGCGACGAGCCAAAGTGTTTCACATGTCAGCTTCGAAGCCAGTTCTGTTGCAGCCTCTTCACACAGTTTTTCCTTTGCAACATCGCCACCTTCCAGCCGTGGAGCGACGAGCTGTGTGTCGAGCTATTTGAGAATTTCTCCTGACAAAAGCCCGAGCTGCTTAATTGTTCCTCCGGTGTTATCGGTTAACAGACGTTGATCAGGAGACGGCCAATGAAGCGACAGCACGGGGATGAGACGCAGATCAAGGGCAGATTAGTTCACTGAATGACTGGTAGCAGAGCTGGACTCAGAGCTGCTGGTGCGATTTGCAGCAAAGAGCACGTTGATGCAACAAGATGTTCAAGAGGCTGGAAGGTTAAAGTGGACGCTTGATAAATCCACCTTGTGACCTTATTACTGTTGAACAGAGATCCAGCACAGCCCTGCGACCTCTGCCAGGTCCCGAGCAGCACACAACAACACTGGGCTGGTGAGAGTCCGAGCAGCAGCCTTCTGGGTAACTGTCAACATCCTCTCTCCTGTCTGTGTTTTCAGGGACAATGGTGAATCCCGGAGGCAGCAGCCAGCCCCCGCCGGTGGGCACCGGCTCTCTGTCCTGGAAGCGGTGTGCGGGCTGCGGGGGCAAAATCGCAGACCGCTTCCTCCTTTACACCATGGACAGCTACTGGCACAGCCGATGCCTCAAGTGCTCCTGCTGCCAGGCCCAGCTGGGCGAAATCGGCACGTCGTGCTACACAAAAAGCGGCATGATCCTCTGTAGAAACGACTATATCAGGTGAGGAGACGACTCGTGTGATGTTCGTTAAATCTGCGCTAATTTTCAGGAGATGATCGTTGATTGTTATTGCTAAAGATGACGTGAAGTAATTGCTCTCATGTTACAGTAAAAGTTGGATAATTCATCTCACATCTGACATGAATTGTGCTCCTCAGAAACCAGATAAGTTTACTTTTAAAAGTCCTGGATTATATGAAGAAAGTCTGTTAAATCAAGTTAGAAGCTGAGCGAAACAAGGCTTTAAGAGTGAATGAGCAGAGCTGGGTTGGGTGTATTCCTGCACAACATGTGTCTCAAATTGTCCTAACATCATCAGCGTTGGTTAAAGTCTCGCTGCTCTGCCCTGAAGGAGGTCACACACGCTGGCATGTGGACAGCACAGAGCCAGAGAGCTGCTCTGCAGACCATCTGCACGTCTGTCCTGTTCGCTGCTCATGGTCAACTGAAGGACACAAAATTGGTCCTGCTCTCAAATGCATGTGTCGGGCACGGATTATCGTTTTTATTTTTATTTTTTTTACATCGCAGAAAAGCACCATTTAATTAGCGAGGAGAGCCTTTTTAAATATTCTAGTAGGTTGTGCCAGACACCCAACCACAGCTTATTCATGACACTCTCATTCTGGTAATGTGGAGCAGCCTGATGTGACGGCACCAGGCACAGTTTACTCAAAGTTCAAATGCTGTCTTGAATCACCCTCGGGCGCTCGAACCGTATTGATTTTAACCCTATTAATTAACTCTTTTGACTATTCTTCTCTGACACCTTTATATCAGTGCGAGTCGCCGAGTTGTTCTACAAGTTAAAACACATGTGAATGAATGGATCCAAGTTGGGTTCGTTTCTGCATTAATAATCTACAGGAGGGAGCTGCTCTCCAGTCAACAGGAACATGCAACGCTGCCATTAAATCTGCACGCATGATTCAAAATCTAAAGTGTGCCGGTGCGCTCTCACACCCACCTCGTAAAAAGGATGAGGAAGTCAATGGGGTACTTCATTCATAATGGGACTATAACGTAATTAAAATTGGAAGGGGAGAAAATGTGGGTACACCTTTCCACTTGTAATGAGAGCGCGCTCGGTGGAGGAGCTAAAACGCATATTATGGAACCATGAGATCTCTGTAGAGATAAAGATGGGAGCTGGGGGGGGGGGGGGGGGGAGAAAACATCTGACAGTGAGTCTACACAATTAAATGCTTTAATTATAGTCCCCCTCCATTTCCTTTAGTCCTGATGGGTTTTATCTAATGAGATCTGGTCCCTGGCTTGTATCCGCTCCCAATGACGTGTCCGAAATGAATGAGAGCCACACTGCAAACAAAACATTTAATTAACCAAATTGGCTTTTGAGAGAGAGCAAGAGAGAAAGACAGATAGAGAAGAGGGATTATTGCGAAGGCCATTTGCCGCTGTCCCCCCCCCTTTCCTCCCCCCTCCCTCATCTTAAAGGGGCAGACTCATTTCTGTAATAGACTGCTAAACTGCCCGCGCGACATACGTTCTTAAGCTGCCGCTCCAACTCGTATTAATACGGCCACGATATGAAAATCTGATTGATCAGGAGTCGAAACGCATCACATCACAGCTATAATGGGATGTGAGCCTGGCCTGGGATGATACCCATCTCCCATCAATCAAGTGGGAAAGACTCACAAACATCACAGGACGAGCAGCAGCGGCAGCCCTGTTCTTCATGCAGCCGCCGCCGCTGCCGCCGCCAACAGCTTTAACGTCAAACTTTAAGCCAAACTTGCATTTGCTGTGGGGATCATGTTGTTTTAAGCTGCTGGTGATATTATTTCTGTGGGCTGCTAGTAGAGGGAGAATTAATTTACTTGTGGCTGCTGGATTCAGGGAGAATGCTGTCCCCTTAATTGAATAAGCCTAGGTAATTAAATGGCACTTTTCCAATAGAACGTGTGAGGTAAATCTAATAGTTGGTTATTTAATATCACTTTGAAGTCTGCCCACTCAAGCACTATGACAGCACAAGAGAATGTGAACTATTAGGCCAGGAAAAACCGGGATCTCAGAAATTAATTAAATCGCATGCAATTTAGGGGAAACGTTTATCTTGATTTGTCATAACAGAATTAATTCAAGGCCTTCAATTCACTTGGGGCCAGATCTGTTACTCTGAATTAACCAAGTGTAATTTGGCTGATCCCCCACCGCCGCCACCACCACCCACCCTCCACCCTCCACCCACACACACACACACACACACACCTCCCCATCCCCCCTCTTCCCAAAACACACACACACACACACACACAACACAGATCCACGCACGCCCTCGCTCATCCTCGCAATCTCCCCACCCCACCCCACCCCGTCCCCGGCCCCTCCACCCTTTCCTCTAATGCAGCTCTTGCCATTATGCAAAGCCCCGCTTCAGTATCAATATGGCCTAGTGCTTTTAAGGTGCTTTGGCTGCTGATGTAGAGAGGCATTTTTAATGGACTGTGTTGCAGAAATCATTGTTGTGGGGTAATTTTACCCTACTCAAAGGCCTTAGTGAATGAGGTCTGCATTTACCAGACAGCCCAGCGGCAGGCCATGCTATATTTCACCTGGCAGTCAGTGCTGAAATGAAATCTAATAGTCATTGCCCATATAGACAACAGACAGCTCCAAATGTGCTTCTGTCTTTGTTATTTAATTTAAGCAGACACGTCAGGACGGCGCCATGTGACCAGCATCACGACAAAGGTGGCTTCAGATCCAGATAGCATCACGATTTAGCACATTATCTGAGTTTATATGCAACAACAAGAGAAGGCAGATTTATATACTCGACAAGTAAAAGGTCATTATTTTTCAAACTTTTGTGCAAAATTGCAATTAAGCAAGTTACAAAATATAAAATATTAATGTATGAAATACATAAAAGGTAACTAGAATAATCTGGAGTTTGTCTCACTCTCATCTTCAGACTCTCTCTCTGTGCTGTTTGACGTGATTCTTACATCGATGCTAAAACTGGTTCGTGGTCTTTGAGTCGTAGTTTTTCTGGTTCGTGTCAGACTTTTCATACCAAAACACGTCCATATCTCAGAAGTAGCTCCTCTTTTAGGTACGATCTCCTCAATTTGTCCTTCACCTGTTTGGAGTTACCTACGTTCTCTGTCACGTTCACTCGCCTCCATGTTTGTTTGTGTTGATTTCTTTCAAATTTCTTAGTCTTAGAAAAACACCAAACCTCTAAATAATGACAACGTTATAATATGAAATAATAGATGTTTTCTATCATGTGATATAAACCAACACAGCGAAGTCACATCCTCAAGAGAAGAAACCAGAGAACTGGAGCTGAAACCATCCTCACAGAACCAACCACTAATTTCTTCAGGAGGGAGAAAAAAAAAGGCTGAAACCAGATGTGTCACTGCAATTAAAGAGTCCCTTGGCCTTAATTATACTGACCTGGGGGTGTCTACTTCACCTCAGCGCTGTAGGTCACTGGCAGAGGAGGCCATTAGAGCCCAAGTTCAAACCGATATAGCAACTTAATTGAGCACCTAAAGGGGCTCCGGCTCCTTAAATCAAATACTATCAAGAGCTATCCCCTGGTAAAATAATTAACCTGCTATGAGTTCCACACTGCGGCGAAGTATAAAAGGCTGTGGTGAAAACGTCCTGTAGTCTTTGTTTCAACACCTCTCAAAGAGGAGTAAAACTCCTCCAGGAATAAATTCAGCACGAACGCGAGGAACCATATTTTCAATTTTGAGCAAAGTTTGAATATGAGAACGAGGCAGCTTTGAAATGCAGAAAATGTCTTTTGCGGCAAAAGTGTGGTTCTACTTCTCCACACATTGCATGAGCATAAGAGTCTTAAAGCGAGGCCTATATGTTCATTTCCACTATCATGTTTGTCCCAGTGAAAGCAGAGAATTGGCAGTGTTGTGACGACAGTCTCCAGTTAATTAGTTTCTGAAATTGAGTTTTGATGGAGCCTTTCCAAATGATGCCAAGACAAAATTTGCTTCTGCCGAGGCTGTCTTATTGAAAGCCATTTCTGTGTCCCTTTGCAAAGAGCTCCGGCTTGTTTGTTCATCAATATATCCAACAACTGCTTGGGTTATGGTTGGGATGGTACAAGCTTTTATTCCCTCGCTCCGTCTCAGCGTGAATTTGTTAAATACTGTTCATGAAATTGTCCTCGAGAATGTCTGAGCAGGAGAAAAAAAAATGTCCTTCTTGCAGCACTTTGTTTTTTTTTTCTTCCCTTGCTAATTTTTTTTTAAGCCAAACAACTTTATCTGATGCACACACAGCAATGTTAACCACTCCCCCCTATCCCTTTCTTCCTCCATCCCTCTCTCCCCTTCTCTCCGGAGCATGTCAGATGCCGTGGTCTTATTTGATTGCTTAGGAAAAGTGCAGTGATAGAGCAAACACCCGGTGAGATATGATGACAAATGGGTCCAGATCCCAGTAAATTACTTTCTGCTCAAATCGAAATTTCATTCAGTTTGCTGCTCACCGAGATGAAGTAATCTAAATTGTGGACTCAGAAGGAAGATAGAAGGGAAGCTGGAGCAAGCATTTCATTATCAAGAGGCAGAGAGAGAGGGGGGGGGGGGGAAGAGAAGGTTAGGGACGAAAGAGATGAGCAGAAGCAAATCTAAAGTGTTGACACCATGATTGAAAAGGTTAACCCATGCACATTATATATCAACCCGAGTAGCTACGGGTTTCTAATGGAAACACGGCACTGACAGAGCATTCACAGGAGTCCTAATGGCAAAAGCACTATGTCTCCGCCTGGATGTACAATCAAATCCTCTTAGGTCCTGATTGCTTATGTTCCAGGTTATTATTAGGTTGCAAAAAAATGTGCACCAAAAGTAATATGCAGTTTCAGTGGTGGATGCCGGTGGAGAGCAGAGTGCTGGAGGATTCATTTTCCTGTCGATATTGTGATGATTTTCTATTTCTTCATTCTGTTTCTCTCTCCTTTTTTTTTTTTTTCTCCTCCTGAATGTTTTCCCTTCAAGTTGGAAATGGAGCCGGGGAACAGTGGACTTAGCGCTGAATGTCGTTCTCGACACAGCAAAGTGTGGATGCCACAGTTCATTACACCAGGCTAAATGTATGCAGATGCATGCGGCGGGCCCATGCTAACACTTCCCCTCTCCCTCTTTTGTTTCTCTCAGATTATTTGGGAACAGCGGAGCCTGCAGCGCCTGCGGTCAGTCCATCCCAGCCAGTGAACTGGTGATGAGGGCGCAGGGCAACGTCTACCATCTCAAGGTAAACTCCAGCTTCCAAGCAAGCAAGAATGGCACACACGCTTCTTCAGATGCTAACATGTGTGTATATGTTGATTTGGGTGTCAAACTGTAAACAATGGCCAGATGAATAAAGTTGAATTGAATCGATGACACGATGATTCTAAAGCTTGTTTTGAGCAACATGTGGTCAGTAAGTGCTGAAAAGCTTCACCACCAGAATTCAAAGATAGAAGCACAATAAAGCTTCTGTCATCAGTCATTTTTTTAAGTGTTAAGAATTATTTTGCTTCGGCTTCTTGATTATGAGAAAAATGACGAAAATTAAATATCTTGGGTTTTTGGATCTCACAAATTAGGACGTCTACTTCCTCGACTTGGACTTGTAAATTGCGATGGACTCAACAGTTCATAGATCAAACCATTAATCAGTTGGGGAAGAAAAGGCCTTAAACTGCTGTTAATTAGCTGCACTTGTATTTTCCAGCACCAACACACACACACACACACACACACACACACACACGCACACACACTCATACAGACGTTTGTGTTTGTCTGTGTTCACAAGCTCAAAGGTGTTATTACATAATAGGACTCAGCTCTGCCTCGTGGTTCAGGGGCCTTGTTGTGATCGGTTCTCTCTCCGTCCCCCTCCCCCCCCCTCCCTTCACACACAGTGTTTCACATGTTCCACCTGCCGGAACCGGCTCGTCCCCGGGGATCGGTTCCACTACATCAACGGCAGCCTGTTCTGCGAACACGACAGACCCACAGCACTCATCAACGGCCATTTGAGTTCACTGCAGACGAACCCACTACTGCCCGATCAGAAGGTGAGGACCCCCCCGCCCCCCCCCTCAGAGAAACATGAGGGGCTCTCTGATGCTGCTCTTTGTGCTCTCATTTCACAGTATGAAAAAGGGGGGCAGGAGGCTGATAACTTCAAAGTAAAGTAGGAGTCAGTAAAAGCTTGTCATCACTCAGCTGGAGTCATTAGCAGGAAAAGAAAAACATCTGTAATTTTCACGCCAACATTTTTCACTCTGTTTATATTGATGTCGTCGATTCGACTTCACTGCAAGGCATGCAGTGGATATTAAATCTTACAGAGCAGAGATGAATTTTATTTTTAGACAGCCAATGGATTTTTCCATCATTCTTGTTGGAGGACACGCACTCAGAAAATCTGTATTAACCGTCAGCACAAAACATGTGAAAATGATTTTTTTTTTGTGCCGCTGTCCTCACACTCGGTTTGTTATGAGCAGATACATATTTGACTCATCTTGAATTTATTCGCCGTGCCCAGCCACATTTCCAATTGTGCTGAAAAATGACACTTGCTGCCGCTAATACAGAGTGTTTAAAGCCGCATTTGACTACGGCGCGAACAAGCCCGGGATCACCTGGGCTAAGTTATTACTCCAAGGCCAGAAATCTGTTTCCAGGGCCCGAGGTTGGATCCAGACGGCGAGCTGCAGCAGCCAGTATATCATGAGAGCTGTCATCATTGGCTTCCCCTGATTTGATCTTGATGCCTCCAGTGAAAGCAAAACAGAAGGCCTAATCATATACGAAGGATAACTTCATTCTTCAGGATAGCTTCATTCTGCCCGCAGGAGATATAATCATTTTTTGCCTCACAACAAGGCGCTTTATTGATACCTTGTCTGCACACACAGCACACACAGAGATATGGGAGGTGTTTGGAGTGTGTCAGACTCTGACTGAAAGAGGAATTATATTGTTGGGAGCATGCATTTCACCTTGAGTGGTTTTGTGAGTAGAGGGAGAGGTAGAACTCCATTAAGCCCCCCCGCCTCCCCGCCTCCCCCCCTCCCTCCCTCCTTCCACGTCACGGGCCTTTTAAGGGCTTGTCACTTCTACAAATCAGCTCTCAGGGCTCTTAGAGCTCCTCACATTTAAATTGAAAGCCGTTGCATTATCTAGCTTAATTTTAAATGTCTGTTTAAGTCCTTACTCCCCACCCTCAACGTCTCTTTGCAGCATGACTGGTGTAGTAAATATGAGGCCTCATTGTTTATTTATACGCTAACATCAATTGTAGTGAAAACTGCTGAATTATTGATGCTAAAATGCAATCTGAATATTGGCCCTGGTGCTTTAATTATAGCAGGGAGAGAGAATTATTAAATAAACAGAGACACATCCCTCAGTGGGAACAGGCTCCCGATGCTTTTGTTATCTCCGTCAGTGAAATAAGGAGAATTATCCCGCCGCCCGAGCACTTAATCACACAAACGCTCTCGTTGCCTTTTTGCTGGAGCAGAATTCGGACGGGCCGGAATAACACAGACGTACAGTAGGATAACAGCCCTCAGAATCAATACACCTCATGTATCCTCAGCAGCACAGCATAGATTGGATGTAGAGGCTGGTGGAAACAGAGAGGAGATGAAGCAGTCACAGCTCGGACAGAAGCTCCAGCTTATCTCCCGACCATTGTTTTGATTATGTGCGATTTTGCTGTGACATAATTGGTGTTGTCCGCCTTCATAGCGCAGGACATTCGACGCTCACTTATTAAGCTTTTCTTCCCAGCTTCTTCCTAATCTCTTTGTTCACAACAGACAAATTACCTCTCTCACACGGAGCTGCTTTGACCCAGGGGAGTGAGACCCTCCCAGCGTCACTCACTTTAATTAGCCCCCAAGTAGGAGTTTGCAATTATTAATAGACTGAAGCCCTCCTAGTGATTTGAAGGATGAAGGGAAAAGTAAATCACCCTTAGAATCGTAAAGAAAAAAAAAAAAGCACAAAAAAACTCCCATTTTGCTGTTTCACAGGACTGAGCACCTCCTGCAGTTATGTTGGAGCGTGGTTATAATTATACCAAAGAGAATCGCTTCATGGATGCACTTTTAAGTTAATGCAAAGTAAATGGGACACCAGATGGTTTTCAAAGCCTGGCTGATCAATAAATTAAACGG
Source organism: Centropyge bicolor (assembly GCA_037975185.1). Taxonomy (NCBI): domain Eukaryota; kingdom Metazoa; phylum Chordata; class Actinopteri; family Pomacanthidae; genus Centropyge; species Centropyge bicolor. The sequence goes on from JBBMOC010000069.1 coordinate 1,172,580, forward strand.
CGGTTGCTGGTGGAAAGTTGATTTATCGGGGTGAGACGTTTTTGTGAACTGATGATGACGGACGAACGTCTTTTTTTTAAAAACATGTTTTTATTTTCCATCTCTCATCATTCAGGTGTGTTAGGCAGGAGCCGCGCGGGAAGCAGGATGTGTGCCTTCATTTTAGCCCTTACTCATTGTCACCCGAGACAGCGTGGATCAGCAGCACCCCGGCCTTTTAGCTGTGCTCCCAGGCCCTCCGCCCCCAAAGGAATCCTCCACCCATCGTACCAGTTACCTGACTTTTATTTCTGCGACACATGCCCGACGCTCAGCCTTCCACCTTGGCTTTTCCCCAAATATGGGTGGATACTTGCACTTAACGCACCTGAATCGGAAACGCTGAGGACTCCGTGACCTTGGAATTTTTAAAAAAAAGAGAGAGGAAAAAAAAGGAGACTGATGGGAATCCGAGGGGACTCTTCAGGAAGAGAAAATGAAATCACACACAAGAGGATGTTGTGACTGAAGTGAGGGGAAGAGAAAAAGACTAATGAGGTTAAAGAGATGCAGACTTTTCAACTCTGCATATTTGTTTAAAGACATTTGAGGGAGGGGGTGGGGGGGGAACCGGGACCTGTTCATTTTTCCTCTCTTCCTTTTCTATCCTCATTTCCCAACAACATGGTGTTTCCACTTTCTATATTTTAAGTGTTGTCAAAGGGGAATGTGTTCTTTTTTTTTTTTTTTCTTTGGTGGTATATATATATATATATATTAAAAAAAGGGGGTTTAAAAAAAAAAACTGTGGCTTTTTGTGGAAAACAAATCATGAACACTCTCTTGGTGTATTTGTAAAACTACCATGTATGTACAGTATGCATGTAAATGTCGTTGTCCAGGCGTGGCTACAGTACATCCGACCCTCCGCACTCGGCTCCAGTCCTCCCTCCTCCCCCTGAAAACCCCAACCCATGGAAAACTGAAGAAACTTGCTCATAGTCAGTAACGTAGAGATCATCACCAACATATAAATGCTGAATGAAAGAGAAATTTATTTGTGATATTTTCCGAGACATTTGCTCCAGTATGGTGTATTTAATTAATAAAAATATTGAAGATTTAAAAGCCTCCTTAAATTCATTGATAAGCTTCAGAATCAGAGTTATAGATTTCACTGTTTGTGCTGAGATTTCTACCTCACACAGTTTGAGTCCCTTGTTTTCACCCATGATGCATTTCAGGGGCGTCTTTACGTCTGAATTACTCCAAGATCCAATTCCCCAAGAATTTATCTCTCATGCAAAAGGCTGATATTTGGTGCGTGACTTGTCTTGTCTTACCATTGAAAATCCGATTGAAGATCCCGCAGCGCCGCCATTCAATCTCCAGCCCGGCAATCATCAAGGCCCATGATGAGCGTCTAACTGAAAATGGATAAACATGTATCCTCTCCTTCTGTTCAAATGACCGTTTGCTATTCATCACTCTAATACCTGACAGAAATAGAGGAAAATGTCCCTTTGAAGATTCAATTACTGCGGAGAGGCAGAGAGGTGTCTCTCTTTGGCAGCCACAAATTGAATGGGCTATTTGCAGAACAAATTGGTGTTTGAAGTCCTTGCAAGACCTAATAGGTCTGAAGGAGGAACCCGGTAATGGCTGATGCGCTTATCTGTGGAGTCTGGGCCTGGCGAGCCCGACGCTGAGACAATGCTGCCGTGCGGGAATCAGCTCCAACAGGCCCAAAGAATAAACAGAGTTTTGTGTTAAAAAAATGGAATTTAAAGCAAAACTAGAAGAAACAGATCTGATTTGAAGCCAGTGTTTCTGTTTTCGCAGGATCTTCTGAATCACTGTGGATCCTTCAAGAAATCTCCATTTGCCAACATATTTCATTTGTCCTCATTTATATGTGACGAGTGTAAACCAGACCAGGGCTTTTTTTCACCGAGGACATTCTGACATGTCGAAGTGGGAAAAGCACAGGTGTAACTAATAAAGTGAATGATGGCTGAATTCCATGTAGCTGCTCAGACCTCGGGGTTCTTACACTCAGAGGAAGCATGTCAGAAATATAATTTGCTCTGGACGAGTCGTCGCTGCCTAAGAGCTTTCTAACTCGCGAGGATTAACTTTTTAAGATCATGTTTGGACGAGCGTCTCCTCACCGTGGCGATGTTTTTCACATGATAAAAGCCTGACGATGATTTAAAATGAAATGAAATTTAGATCCGAGGCCGAGACGACGCCCAGATTTCTGGCCTGACTCTCGGCGCTCAGAGAAAAAAAGGCCGAGCTCAGCAAACCGTGGTAACATCCAGTTTAAATTTGGCAAATTTATGATGAGAGTTTGGGACAATGACGACAAACACTGTTTTGTTTTGAACATGTGGTCGGTGTCGTCTCACCCTCGGAGCGATATGGTCAGATTTATTAAAAAAAAAAAAAAAAAAAAAATCAAAACAATCTCGAGGGATAATTCTGCTCGTTCACGTGACATTTAAATGGAGCTTTGGCTGGAGGTTTCCTGAACCACTTACAACTGGAATTTGGGGGAGTAGCTATGTAAACATGGAGGAAATGAAGTCGGCATTAATGCGCTGCGAAATGCTTCAAAAACATCATCCTCATTTAGCTTAACTGCTGCATTTGATTTAAGGTCTTTTCGGGTGATTTGAGTGTGAATTATGAAACAGTGGCCGTCCACGGGTTGATGTTTGCGAGGTGATAACCAGAGATCACATGTTCCACTTTCACCTGCTTATTAAACGACTGTCAGGCCAAAGAAGCCTCTGAGTATGGCATTTTTAAAAATGAATTATCCTTTAAGTTGATTTTGGGTTTGATTTTTGCTTTTAAGTGACCTCAGTAATCCACATCATAACAACACTATTTCGTGCTACACCAGCGTTGGCCTTTTCCATTATGAAATCCGCTTGGTTCCATTAAGCTGTTTACTCACACACACACACACACATAAATATACGTAAGCTGTGACACACACACACACACACACATCATACGTCATCAACTTATTGAACAAGTCAAATAGCTCCGTTCCAGACTCAGTGAAATTATTAAAAAAAAAAAAAACTCTATTTACACATAATCCATATGTGAGAATGTGCTTTGATGTGGCACAGCAGAGTGAGCTCTAACGGATCTCACCCACAACAATGGAGCACACTTAAATGGCATGTCTGCCTGAGGGAAATCACTTGGCTCCAGCGCCGGCTCCTTCCTGCTCTCGCTGGGGAGGCCGCCGATGCACCGCAACTGGATTACTTATGATTAGTCACCTTGTGTTTATTTGTAATTAGTTTACGTCTTCATTCTGCCGCACGTTTTTGATCAGCATTAATCTCAGTGTGATTGGGAGATTTTTTTTTTTTTATGGACGAGCAGATGTCGAGTCGTGCTCGACAGGTCGGGGAACTTTAGACGGGGATCTGCCGAATGAGTTTTCTCTCCTTTTGTTTACGGTATCAGGAACAATATACTTAACACCTTCCAGATGCTCGGGGATAATAACTTCAACACATTTTATAGATTTAATTATTGGACAAAGTGAAGGGTTTATGACCTGGGAGGAGGCAGAGTTTGGTCTCAAAATCTTCAGTTGTGTAACACAGATTATTATTATATGTATATTTATAAAGAAAAAGACGATTCTGAAAGTAACTTAAATGGTAATGTACTGTTATAAAAACATTAGCTTGGTTGCCTGTGTGAGTTGAAGCTCACTTAACAATAGTTTAAGGCTGAAGTTGTCATTCAAAAATACAGCTGAAGGACTGAGGACTGGTCTGAGGACCAGAATCAAAATGGGGGAAAAAAGTAAACAAACAAAACATTAAAGCTCATGAAATCAATTCAAATCTGATGTATTTATATGTAACATAAAATATTTGGGAGAAAAACTCATCAGCTCTTCTTCATCAGGACGACGTTGATCCAACATCCTCACAACTGTCATCACATTTTAATCCAGATGCTGCTACAGAACTATATGACATCACCTTGTTCCAGTTGAGACCCGCCCACTTTAAACTGCAGAACGTCTCTGTGACATACAGCAGAACATGAGTCATTACAGCTGCAGCTTTACAGGTTCATTGCTCACGTTACCTCCTGTTTCCTTGAATGGATCTATAATAAATACGTCCTCGTTTTACTCAGCCGTTTCCTGTTTTTCTCAGATAGAACTTCCTCCATACATCGCTCAACTTTCACTTCTTTATTTGTTCCTTCATTAGCTCATCCATCCATCTGCTTCCTTGGCCAGTCTTGATCACATTTTGCCAAAACCTGTGAAAATTATGCATCTCACCACGGCGTTCCAGCATTTCTGTAATTACACTGATTGGGTCCAAGGGGTTTTGTCTGTTCCTTTGTTAATTTGTATCTCATAAACCGTTTATCGGGTTTTGACAAAACTTGGTCAACTGAGGCCTCTCACACTCCAGCTCTCCCAGATTATCATGATTATAGGTCAAAACATTACAAAACAAAGTTATTTACAACTGATTGACCAGAGCCACTGTTTCCATGTTCAGCCATGGAAACGGCTGCTTCTCTCTCCAACACATCAAACAGTAAACGATGACCTGCAGTGAACATCAGTATCATCTGTAGACGAGCTGGATGTTCAGGTCAGGACCCAGGTGTCAGAGGAACCTGAGGTCTCTGAAAACCAAGCGGCAACCTCCGGCGCTGAAAAATGAAGCCAATGTGGAAGTGCAAAAAAGCTGCAGTTCCACGAATAACCACTAGAGCAGGCTGCAGAAGTGAGTCAATTACATCTGAGCCCCATGTTAAAATGTCCGATTTTACGACAGAAAAAAACATATTTACAGCCTGGTTCAAAACATGGCTCTAGTCTCATAAGCTGTTTTTCTACTCCATGACAACTCTGGGGGGGGGGAATTTTTTTATAAGGCGTTCGTTTAAAATATACAGCATACATCATTATGCACAATTCATAGCTGTCAATCTAAGTGGCGCCACTTTGATTGACAACTAGCCACTGACGGTCTAAAGGGCGTCACCCCGGCTAATTCTAGTCACTGAGTTTGGGAAAGAGATCGTCGTGGGGTTAGCCGGCTAGCAACGATATTTAGCATTTAACCTAGCTGGTTAGCCGTAGCTAGTTTGATTATTTCGAATAAAGCGGCTTTTTTCAGCCAATAGCGTTCATTCGACCCGCCTCAGCTCCGCCCTCGCTCCACCTCTTTGTCCATATTTGGAGTAACCGGAGGTAGGCTACCAAGATGGCTACGCACTACGATTTGCTTCATTTTTGCTCTTCAGAAACCTATGGGTGACGTCACGGACACTACGTCCATATTTTATACAGTCTATGCTGAAAACACCATAATGGTGTGAAATGTGCTTCATAATTATCTTGTTTCAGTCCACCGTGGAATCAGCAAACAACTTAAAATAGTTCCTGGACTGAGGAGCTCAGTTACTCAGCCGGGTGTTCGATAACACCGAGAGGGACATGCAAATATTGGGAAGGCAATTATTGGCAGTCATGTTTGGCCCAAAGTAGCAGGTAACTCTATCCTCTCCATTATGTATGCTGTGAACTCTGGCGCAAGGAGCACATTTAAACCTGTGCTTTTTACTGTTAAAAGGCTTCCTCCTGACGAACAGAGGCTCACTTTACGCTCAGATGTCCTTCGCAGTGGAAATGCACTCGTCGTGCAACAAGAGAAACAAAGCACCTCCGGCCCTCAGGACTCTCATCTTCTTAAAGCCACATTTACTCAGTGGAAATCGTTAACATGCAGCGCAGTTTCATCAAAAAGCAAACAACACTGAATAAACCTTTTCACGTAGGAAACTTCAGCTCCGCTTTCCCAAGAAATGTCCAAAATATTTTTTTTTCTCTCAAACTTGCAAATCATAATGGCACCGGGAACGACCGTTAGAAGATAAAGACCTTTAATCAGTTTATAATCAAGTAACTGCATCATCTGTTTCCCTGAAAGAAAGAAATAAACAAAAGCAATGGGAGCCGCTCGTTCTGCGCTGACATAAATGTTTATTTCACTAGAGATTATTACAAACATGACATCTGGGCTCAGACGGCTTTTATGAGACGTTAGTGAAAAAATGAGCATAAATACAAAAGGAATGAGGCGCACACACACACACACACACGTCCCCTTTTACTGGTTTGACTCTTGAAAAGCATTCCTTGTTCCATTTTCCCCCATTCTCCTCAAGAATGTAGTAACAATAATAATGCATTAAGTGGACTGAGTACTCTAAACACTCAGAGCTTCCTCTCACAGTAAGTGCAGAACCAGTTTGCCTGCTGTTGAAAGCATCTTACACAGAGTCCTACAGAGTGAAGAGTTCGCCCCTGCCCCCCCTCACCCTCACCCCCCTCTCTCTGTCGAACACACACACAGACTGTCTCTCGTCCCGTCGAGGACCTCAACATGTGATATGATGGTTTCTGCAGGAAGAGTCCCGACGGAGTTCGGGCGCTCGTCGAGCTCCTGTCTGCTGGAGCCACCAGCGTGGTGCAGCTCGGAGCAGGGGGTTAAATCCCCCATAAGAACAGCAAAAGGTCACCAAATGCTGTTGTTTATCAGCCGTCCTAAACTGAAGCGCTGAGTCGGTATCCTGTGGATTGATTTTAGTCCCTCTGTGCCTGCAGCATCGCAAACACACCAGGACCATGATTCCACCGCTCCTGAGCACAGATGTAGGTTTAGAACAATTCAGGAACTCATTACTGAACGTGTGAGTAAACAGCACTGGGTTGATTGCTAAACACACAATTTAAGTGCATTTTTAGTTTTTTAAAATGACCCATAATAGCATCAAATTCAAAGTAATTTAGATTAAAATAACACGTCTTCACCTGCAGTTGCTTTTGTTTCTCATTGAACGACCAGAAAAGTTTGAATATTAAATTCATCAAATGCTGCCAGGTTTCATCAGAGGACATAATGAGATGAGACTGAAGATGTGGGCAGATCTAACCACATTTTTTCTCATATAAACAAAAAGCAAATTGCCGTTACAGAATAAACACAGTAAACTTTACATCAACTTCTCGACAACAGACTTCAGTCGTTTTGATTTACTGATTTAGCGCCGAACTTCCTGTTGGAAAGTGTCAAAACAAAAGTCAATACAGCCGAGCAATATGCTCTTTCATTCTGAGCATTATTCTTCCTGGTGCCTACATTACCCACAAAGCACCTCAACAGCTCAACATGCTAGTAGCGGCTAATTTACTTCAACTTTAGTCCAACCGGAGGAGCAGCTACAGAAGTTTGGTAAACTCACTTCTTTCCGCCTCCACAACAAAAGACTTGTTTCATTTTCACACCAACAGAAGCTGACTCGAGTGACATCACTTGAGGCTGACTCCACACAGCGCCCTCTGGAGCCACACAGGGCTTCATACAACACTTTCCACATGTGCAGCAATAATCTCTGTTTCCCTTTCAAACAGACCCTGAAGTGTAAAATTGGCAAACGTCCTCTTTCAGATGATAAGATTCGCTGATTCCAGCTCCAGCAGTGAACTGGATTCACACACGGAGACGAGGGAACGCCATGTTTGCTGGAAATCACCGGAACAGCGGCGTTGACCGAGCAGCTGGTTCGGTGTTAGCATTAGCATCTGGGCCGCTAACAAAACTGGACAGCTGCCAAACAACAACAACTCATTAAGATTCACAGTGTTTTTGTGACTCCTGCAACTTTTTATCGGATTATAAACAAGAAGCGATGGAAAAAAACACGCCTGCACCCAAGTTTTTTTTTTTCCTTAAGCGAAGCATGAAACACGTTATTTCTCAGCGGTGTCAGGTCCAGATGAGCAGCTCAGCAGAACAAGTAGAAATGAGGAATTTGTGCGTCTTTGAGGTTTGAGCCATTAAAGAGCACTAAATCAAGTTGCCAGTTGTCTCAGCAAAGGACTGTGTGATTTGGCATTATCTTTGCAATTACAAGGAAGGGAGGAGGATCTGCGTGAGATCTCTCTGTCTATGCCCTTTACACACACACACACACACACACACACACACACACTGAGACAGAGTGAGAAAGATGTGAACACTCCTGGCACAGAAAACACACCTGAAGGATCCTCTGTCTCTGACTCTAGCTCTGACTCCTTCAATATCATAGTGATATAATGGTGGGGGGTGTGGGGGGGGTGGGGTTGTTCAGTTGTTCAGTTGTTCCATTAATTATTGCTATTTTTGCCCCAAGTGTCATTTCCCTTTGCTGCAGTTGTCACATCACATTAAAGGAAAACCATCATGGATGTAAAGAAGAAGCCGATTTCACAAATATCCCGAAAAAAAGACCTGAAAGCTAAATCTCCATCGTGGCCCCGGTCGAGGACCTACACATGTAATTATGGGACCAGTTCAAGCAGCTTCAAATACACCCTGAAGAATGTCCTGAACTGTCACTTCATCGCCGCAGAACTGATGTTTTTTTTTTGTTTTTTTTTAAAGGCATTACAGTTTGCTGTTTCTTCATATGTCACAAAGATTCAGAATCTGTGACCTGAAACAGCCTGAGGGGAGCGACTTCACAGGCAGTTTCCTCGGGGACTAATGTGTTTTCAGAGCGGCGACCATCTTTTTCGCTGTTTAATGAGCTCGGTCATAAATAAATGCATGGCCTTAATTAGCCTGCGTGTGGCGGGGGCACTGGAATTAGTGTGGAGCCGCGGAGATGGAGGCTCCACGCCTGCCCGGCTTCTTCTGGAGATGGTGATCCGGGCGTGGGGAGGTGGCCTTTGAGCAGATGCTCTCCCTCTCTGCCGGTCCAGGCTTCCCTCGTTCCCTCCTTTCATCTAAATCTATTAAGCTGCTTCTCAGCGAGCGCTCCTTGGCCGGTGGAGGGGCTTATAACGGACAGTGGGCCAAACCTGGGCCAAACGCTAATCTGGTTTTTTTTAAGATGATTAGATCAGAATGATGAAATTCGGCTGGAGTTTAAAGGAAACTTCCACTGTTTTTGTAAAGGCTGTTTTATTGGAGTTGTTGGAGTGGAAGGATTCAATGACTAATCTGTCTGTAAATACATTTATTGCCCTTGAAGCTCTTTCGATCGATCACGCTGTGTGGAAAGTTTTACAGTTTGGTTGATTATAATGAACATTTCAGGTGTATAAATGAACAAAATTGACCAGAATCGCTTCCTGTTCTCCGCCGAGCACTTTGTACTTCCTTCCATTAAGTCTGTGAGTGTTTGAATTCTCAGTGTGTGTGCTCCTTCTTACGACAATGCAATCAACGCTTTGTGTGGAAATTACAGTCATACGACACTGTAGCACCTGTGATGACGGCGACTCTCATCTGTGCTGAATCTGAATTACAACTGACAAGTGAACTAAGCAGCAGCAGAGAAAAGTTTGGACTGGATTTTGTTTATGTTTATTATTCTATTAGTTCATTATACTATGGAAGAACATGTGGAATTATGTAGTAAACAAATGCAAAATGATTTTAGATTCTAGTGCTTCTCTGTTTTACATAGACTTATTATATAAGGTAAAATAAGATCTTCCTTTATTAGTCTCACAAACATAGATTTAAGTGTTATAGATGGTTGGAACCTGCCAAAAACGTCTCATGTTCTTTAAGATATTGTGAATTTTGCTGAAATGAACAGTTGAAGGACAGACAACAAACCTATGGCAAAATGGCTGCAAAGTCAAACATCACTTTCAAAATAAAATACATGATTAGCTCTAATGCAGTTCATTCAGCAAAGTATCGAGTTTCTTTGGTTTCACTTGTTAACCAACAGCTACAAATAATAACTCAAATAATATAGCTAATTTATTTTCTTCTAATGATGAGTGGAACCATCTTGGATTTGAGGATTCTAAATCCAATGTCCATTTATTGTGAAGTTTGTGTCTGGCTCACAACAAATGGTAGAAATAGTCAAACTGAAACAGACCACGACGACTCCGAGCAGCTAATGAGGTTGACTGAAGCTAACAGCTACACACTGTGCTTTATATTATATTATATTATATTCTGTACAAGCTAAGTTAGTATTGTTTACAGTAACAGTAAAGCAACAGTAAAGGGGAAATATTCTATATTGGTTCCTGAAGAAAAACAGAAATGGGCACAGTTATAATGAAGCTAGCATGTTAGCTTCCTGCCTGGCTAATAAAGCTAATGATGCGAAAATCTATTTTCGTGACTGATGGACAAACATGACAACTTTTCCTTCTGAACATGGGAATATACTGGACTAAACACTGGGACAGACTCAGTGAGACACTGAACATGACGACTCTCTACGTCACATGATCAGCTCCTGGTATTTAGTGACACAGATTAGCTTCCTGTTAATGTTACAATACGTTTACTTCAGTAACACTGGGAATTATCAGCTCTATTTAAAACTCACACGCTGCTTTATAAAAACCTGATAACGCAGGAGAGAACCTTCACTATAACTGACTGATGTGGTTGATTGTTTTCGACCACAGATCCACACGTGAGACGAGTGTGTTCCCACCAGCAGCTGCAGCAGAGACGGGAGCGTTTACAGTTCGCAGGTGGTGACGGAAACATTACTAAAGTGGGCAAATGCCTGTCGGGGACGTGGTGACTAATTCGCCTCTCAAATTGCGTTCTAAGTTACAGTGCGACCGTGAGGAGGCCGGGGGCTCTGGCTAAAACCTGAACACACACACACACACACACACACACACACACAGTGATGAAGCGGCGTGGCTCTGATGAAAGCAGAGACGGGCCTATCATCTCTCTCCACCGCTGCATCCGTCGTCCCTCTCGACCGCGTAAACAGCTCGGGCACGGGACGTTTCTCCGTCTCGCCACACATCAACATTTGTCCAAAACAATTTGTGCAGAGTGGCCCCCGGATCAGGATTGTAAAAATACATTAGGGGCGGACATTAGTAATATTGCTGGGCCATATGTGTGGCGGACCGCTGAGGTCACCTGACACTGAAGGTCACCTTTTTCAGTACGAATTATTAAGTGCTTCCCTTCTAATCAGATGAGACGTCCCACATACTGCGGCGGCACAGCAACCAGTTTATTTATAGGCTCCAAACTGAAATGACCAGTTGGTTTAATTTAATAGTGAGCAATAGGATTATACATGGAAACAAATTACCTAAGTGGGGGTACACGCTACCAAAATCTTTTAACAATGATGGAAACCACGGACATGATGTCTCCCAGTATTATTTCATTATTGGGTTTAGCCTCTGCATCTGTCAGCTAGGCCTGGCTTCTGGATGGGCCCAGCTTGCATCCAGACTGACGCACAGCTGCTCGCAGCTCGCAGAGCCGCCGCCCGGCCGGCCCACACTCCGGGGTCAGGGAGGGGAAGGGCAGAGCATCCCACCCCAGCAGCCGCCACAGATTACCCAATTACAGCCCGGCTTCACAGCCCGCCGTGGTCAAACGGAACACGAAGGTTCCACATGCTTCCTGCTTTATCTGCAGGTCACGGTACGTGTTATTGTCTCCCACAGGCTCCGGCTGGAGAACTGATCTCCTCTGACGTCCCGGCTCTTTAAACGTGAGCGGGCGTAGACATTATTTAACGTGATGGAGCGCGGCGTCAGGCGACGAGCAGGAAGCTCCGAGACGTCGTAGTAAAGCATTTCTCCACTAAAAGAGTTGTGCTGGTGACAAGATTTTTTTTTTTTTATTATCAAGGAATGCAATTAGACTTCAGCCTTAATATCTCAGAGGCTGTCTCATTCTCAAACTACTCTGCTATGCTTGCCAACTGCAATCAGAAATAACTCTGTCCCTTCAACTTAATGAAAAACAAGTACTTGGCTATAAACTTGTAGTCATCCTCTATCCAATCACATTGTCTTGAGTAATTAAAATGATTAGCTTAATTAGCTTAATTAACTAAATTTGACTACAGGACATGGCCATATGGTGAAGAAAAACAAAGACTGGAGCTAATTAAAGTTAAAATAATGCAGGTTTTAATTAACTCAACCCTTAGGCATCAACATTTTCAAATTTATCCAAGCTGATAATTAAAAAGTCCTCTTGCCCAAGCAACATTTCTTCTCTGAGCTAATTAAATCTGGAAATAAATTAGCAACATGACGCTCCAAATATTAATTCCTGCTAGAAGATGACTTCACTTTCTAATGAAATTAATTAGCTGCACTGGACCCTCAATCAGATGCCGGGCGCTGTCCGTGAGCATAGACCTCATGTAATGTAGCGCCGGGCTAAGGGCCCGAGGGCAGAAATTTACAATTGTAATGAACACTCTTTAACTGTGTGTCTCTCTTAATATACCAAATGAACATGTAGATCTATTTATGCCAAGGGCTTCCTCATTTATAAAGGAGCGGTAAGACCAGCTAGTTAAAACTTTCTCTTTTCAGAGCGAATGTGTAGTCGAGAGAGCACAGAACCACAGAGCTGCCAAAAGCAATGCCAAGACCAGCTTCAGCAGCCTGTAAGGTTCCACAGGCTGTGCCTGTGTGTGTGCCAGCCTATTACAGAAGACCCTCATGAATTCACCCCCCTACACTCACTTGGCAGCTTAAGGGGACGACGCTGTGGACGGGGAAGATGCAGTAAAATGTATCCGTCTGCAGTTTCCCGTCCGTACTGTCGCCGCCGCCGATGCATAGAATTTACTGCGGCCGTGCTGTAAAACAAACTTCATTATGGACCATTATGGCTCTGTTTAAACAGATGTCTGCTGCGTGAGGCGCCTCGAAAAGTCAGCAAAGGCACCAGTTTCCCTCCTCGTCTTAGATATTAGAGGAGACCTGACGACTGAAGGAGACACAGTTTACTGCATCAGAGGGAAAACAGGTTCCAACATATTTAAACAGATTTGGAGATTATGATTAAGAAGATAAGATCAAGATGAATTTTTAATCATCCCCAAAGGGAAAGTGCATAAAAATTAAAGAATTGCAGCAAAACTTCTCGTTGCAGTGACGCGACACCCAGTCAGGTGTGATTCCACTTATATCACAGCTCAAGTTCATCATGTATCAGGACGGCTGCTGCAAAATAACAACGTGTGTTATCTCAATCCACACAAATAATTCATAAATATTCCTCTTAATGTCGCTGAAGAGCCTCTTGAATTGAAGTCTGTTCGGAGGATAATGCGCAGCAGAAACTGTTGGAAGTGGAGCGAACACAACAATCAGCCGCGCTGCCTCCACTTCCTTGTTAGCGCACTGCTTTATTTTCAATAATGAAGTCGGCCTCACGCTCAATGTCACTGATCAATATGATGCACTTTCTATTATTCAGAGGCTGCTAAGCACATCAGCAGCCTGACACTTGTTCATGCATTTATCTCATCTGGGCCTGACGACTGTAAAACGCACAAATCAACTACCAGCAAACTACAACTTCAAAACACTGCAACTTCAAAATACTGCTGCTGGAACATTAAGCAAAACGAGAAAATGTGATCATAATATCCCTGCTCTTATTTCACTGCATCGGCTTCCTGTACATGATTTTACTTTTAACTTAATGAAATATTTCACAGACTTCAGACTCAAAATGTCGGCCTCCTGACTTTTCCAAAAAACATGATAAAACATCAGTAGACGGTTTGTTACAGAGCTCTTCTTCTTCTTTGGAACCATCTTTATGTCCAAATTTGAGAAACTAGCTCAGTCGACCCTTTCAAAGTAAACTGCATCAACCTTCAACCTCACTTAAATATTCCATATAACCCAAGCCGAGTCTTTCCAGGATGAACCTTTCATCCCCAATCATGGTGCTATCACCTGTTACCAATGAACCTGTTTACCTGTGGAAGGATCCAAACAGGTGTTTTTGGATCAGTCCACAACTTTCACAGCCTGTTGTTGCTCCTGTCCCGACTGGTTTGAAACCAAGCGGCAACCTCCGGCGCTGAAAAATGAAGCCAATGCGGAAGTGCAAAAAAGCTGCAGTTCCTCGAATAACCACTAGAGCAGGCTGCAGAAGGGAGTCAATTACATTTGAGCCCCATGTTAAAATGTCTGATTGTACGACAGAAAAAAAACATATTTACAGCCTGGTTCAAAACATGGCTCTAGTCTCATAAGCTGTTTTTCTACTCCATGACAACTCCGGGGGGGGGGGGTGATACATCATTATGCACAATTCATAGCTGTCAATCTAAGTGGCGCCACTTTGATTGACAACTAGCCACTGACGGTCTAAAGGGCGTCACCCCGGCTAATTCTAGTCACTGAGTTTGGGAAAGAGATCGTCGTGGGGTTAGCCGGCTAGCAACGATATTTAGCATTTAACCTAGCTGGTTAGCCGTAGCTAGTTTGATTATTTCGAATAAAGCGGCTTTTTTCAGCCAATAGCGTTCATTCAGCCGGCCCATAGGACCCGCTTCAGCTCCGCCCTCGCTCCACCTTTTTGTCCATATTTGGAGTAACCGGAAGTAGGCTACCAAGATGGCTACGCACTACGATTTGCTTCATTTTTGCTCTTCAGAAACCTATGGGTGACGTCACAGACACTACGTCCATATTTTATACAGTCTATGTTTTAAACATGTTGCTGCCATCAGATTCAGAATTTACAAAAATCAATTTACAAAAAGTTAATGAGGTCAAACTTTAAATATGTCTGTGTGTCTTTGTGCTGTATATTTGTCAAAAAGGATTAGCTAAGTATCTGTTTTACACATCAGGGTTGAAGTTTCTCTCACTGCTTTGTTTTTGTGCGTTTTGCTAACGTAGCTCTTTGCTGTTTGTTCTAATAAACGTTGACTGGATGCGCAGACGCAGGCCGGACAGTCGGCGTCTCTGGACCACGTCCTCTCTCAGGCGCTTGTTAAAGCCCATTGGGGCAGTGCGGCATGAAGCTCGAGCCTTCACGTCACCGCGGCGACAGAAGAAGCCGTGGCCTTTGTGTCGAAGCGCGTTCTCTCCAAACAGCCTGCGATATCTTTTAAAATTGAGATAATTGTGTTTACTGGGCGCCGAGTGGCTTTCAGTCTGCGCAGACAACAAACCACGAAGAGGAAAAACGCTGCTCTTTTGATTCTGTCAGTTTTTCAATAATTAATGCTCTCCTCTGGCAATTTTGATCCGATATGTAAATAGCATCTCATCCCATTATGCAGAGCGCTTGATGAACGACACGAAATTCCGAGACATGGCGGTCCAGCTCGCGCAGTCGTGGGCAAACATTACAATACACTAATGACCCGGGTCTTTAATGTCCCCCCATCTGAGACAGTAGAGAATTTGAAATTAAAGGTACAGTTGGCTCACGCGACAAAGTGGCCTTCATCTGAGTGGAATCCCCACATCAGTCAGGACCCAGCTTAAAGCTAGTTATAGCTCACATCAAAGGGACGTCATCGTGCCCAACAGCTACCCGCGCCATTTGGATCCCACTGAATCCGATCCTTTAGTTACATTCCTCCAGCTATCGCTCCTCCAGCTTCCACGCTTATCAACCATTAAAATGTAGAAATCTAGTGTTTTCGGCCTTCGTTATTTCACAGGCTCGTCCTTGTTATCTCGATGGCGGTAAACAAGCGGCGTGCACTCCTCTGAATCCTCCGCTCCGGAGCGCAGTCGTCTGACAAAGTGGTCAAGAATGTAGACACAATTAGCGCTTCAAAGAAATTTCTCCATATCAGCGAGGTGGTGCGATGACCTTTAAAACAAAGGATTACAAACAGTGGGATCACAGAGAACGCGCCGGCTGCTGCCACGAGGGCCCCACTCATTTATTTCAGGTGTTTTTCATATGTTCTGCTTTGAGGAATAATAAATCTCGACGCTCTAATCACGCTGCTCCGGGCTGTGATTCTCCCCTCAGATATTAATTACGCAGAAAAACATAGAGAAAGATGGGGTCAAACACAGACGTACACAGCGTTCAGAGCAGGTGAAGCCTCTGATTGTTAATGTGATGTTCAGAGAGCTTCCTTCCTAATGATCCTGCTGTGGATTAGAGAATATTACCAGAGAGATTCTTCTTCTTTTTTCGCCCTTTTTTTTTTTTCTGACGCAGATTCTCTTTAAACTCGTCGAACAGAGCATGACTGTGATTAACTTTAAAAGGTCAACTCAAATAGCTCTCTGGAAGCATGTGATGAAACCTGCTCCAACGTTTTCTAAATGATGTAGTCCACGATGGAGACTCCACACCGGTCCTGCCCAGCGACCCCAGAAATACACGCCATGCTTTAATAACCCCCTGACGGCCAACAGGAGTCGTCTCCAGACCTCCCGGCTCGCGTACCTGCAGGAAACACACGCCGTCCTCCGACAGTGATGCGTCAAGATTCACTCCAATGAGTCTCAACATGTCTCCGCCGGCACCTTCCCTGACCCACCTCACACACCAGAGGTTAATCCATGACAGGGTTAAAAACTTATCTGGCCTCTCCGGTCACATAACATCCCAATTACTTTAACAATCTCACAGTGTGTGGAGGGGGGGGGGGGGGGGGGGGGGATGAAAGAGACGGGAGAGAAAGAAAAATACAACAGATAAAAGTCTGTCTCTGAGTAAAAGATAATTTCTTATCTTAATCTAATGACTCCGCAGCCTTAATTTGTCAGACCTGGCTGCCTGGAAGGAGAGAGAGAGAGAGAGAGAGAGAGAAAAGAGAGTTTCTTGTACACAGTGTTAATAAGGGACATCTCTCAAGTCTCGGTGTCTGCGAGCGCAGGAGAAAGGATCATCAGCGGAACGTTCAGTGGCATCGGCGAGATATGCTTCACTCTGTGGATGGAGGGTTTTTTTTTTTTTTTTATTTCTGCTAACAGTTGCTAATTAGCGCCTTATCACCCTCCAAGTAGCTCTATAGTGCGGAGATGCCAAGCGCCGAGTATTTATAACCCAACTCCAGTGACTGAGGAGATAAACAGCTCGGTGCGGGCCAACGGCCAGATCAAATATTTTGCTGGTGTGATGAAACTGTTTCGCTGCATTATTCTACACGAAAATGTGGGATTCACGAAGAAGAAAAGATCAATTTCGCGCGAACTCACAGCTCCAAAACATGAACATAAAAAGTGCAGCTATTAGATTTTATTCATCAGTTTGAGCGTTGGCACCTTCATCAAACGTCTCTTAACATTGTTTTTTTTCCAAAGACAAACACTCGTCTGTTAGCGCCTTGCTAATGCTACGAGCGTCTCATCCGCGGCACGGCTGGATCCCTTTGGAATGGAGCTGCTAAACCTGGCAGTGACGGTGACATGCTTTGCTGACGGAGCCACACAGAAAGCAGACTGACGGAAATGACACGAGAGGAAAAAAAAACCCCAGCGCCTCTCAAGCTTTGATGAGACAAAGAAAATATAATGTGAGCAGTGTGTGAGAGCAAATCTCAATAGATTAATTTGAAGTGTTCACTGAATTGTGATTCCTTTTAATTAATGACAGAATTAACTGCTTTGTTAATGCGCTCCTGGAGGAAATGAGCTGCTGGCGAATTCTGCGGCGAACAAAGGGACGACACATCTCTCTTGACATTTATACAAGTCTAAGTTTGCCAGTGTCAGGGAGCAGCGGCTCATGTTGGCTGAAATCTGACTTGAAGGAATGTTTTCCTGCTCTGATACCAGACGACGACTCGTTGTGTGAAATCAATAAAGGCGGCGGCGCTGCTGCTTGAAATCACTGAGAACTGGTGTTTTCATGGCAGCTGATGGTGGAACATGTTGCCGCGGTGTTGGTGGTTGATCAGGATCGTCTCAGCAAACATCACCGACATGGGAAACTTTATCAACAGGTTTAAAAAGAGATTTGGGTTCATTAGAACTGGAGTCTGGCTTCAGTAGTTTTTGGTCGTCATTGATATTAGTGATAACGAACATGAGGTCGACAGAATCATGAGCAGTCAGATGATAAATAACTATAAAAAAAACGAATTAAATGTCAAAACAAAGATGACAGACTGACTTCCTGGTTCAACTCTGACCTCATGAACAAGAAGTATTTTCTGATTTTTTCAATTTTCTGATTATGAGCAACGTTATAGACAAACAAACTTTATCCAAAATTTGAAAATTAAAAATTAAAAAACAGAAAACTCAAAATGTAAATTATTGTAAAAATATAAAGTGTGAAAGAATAAAAGGCTGCATGTTTATCTCCAGCAGGGGGCACTGTCACTTTGAATCGGACTTAAGTCAAATTTATTACGTTATGTTTTTCGCTCAAACTTGATTTTTGAAAAGGTCCCGATTCTTGCTCCGTCAGGTTTGTCGTCGCGATCCGGTTCAGCAAAACTGGCAAATGTCGAAACTGGCAACATTATCATAGCCGACAGGAACGAAAGCCAAAAAACGACTTGACTTTTTTTGGCAATTTGAAAGGCTTCACTGTCAGAAGTGGGAAAAGGCACTTTACCTCCACAAACACATGTAGTGTTCTGAAGCCGAGTGAAGAGGGATTGATGTCACACTGAAAGGCCGTTAATACCAGTCCCCCCCCCCAACACCCCCCCTCAAATCTCACTGTTCACTTAACTAAACACTGCCTTTGTAGCAAATGGCTTCGGCTGCTTTCCTGTGTGCTGATGGACGTCTGACATGTGACAGTCCTGACGCACTGAGAGCCCAAAAAAATCACAAGGTAACAGGACGTTTCAGAAAGATGAGTGCTTCCACTTATGGAGATCAAAATTACAAATGGCCGTTTCAAAGCTGCACAGCTGGAAGAAAACAAAGACAACAACATGTGC
>JBBMOC010000069.1:1200902-1265203 GCA_037975185.1 Centropyge bicolor
TGAGCCCCATGTTAAAATGTCCGATTTTACGACAGAAAAAAAACATATTTACAGCCTGGTTCAAAACATGGCTCTAGTCTCATAAGCTGTTTTTCTACTCCATGACAACTCTGGGGGGGGGGGGGGCAGGAGCACCTCCACCTACTGTAGTCAATGTTTAAGAAGTGTTTTATACATTTACACCAAATTTATATGAAGCGAAAGATAAAACTGATAAAAACATTACAAAAGTGAGACCATGTTGCACTTTGTTCTCTCAGCTGCTGACAGACAGGAAGAATCTGCATGTTGTAGTCTGGTGCGGGTCAAAGTGTCGTCATGTAATTCTGCATGTCGGTGCATAATAACCATCAGCGGTAAGTTAGTTATGATGAGGTTCATGTGACTGACGCAGGAGCTAATCACCGTGGCCTGACTCCGAGGTGGTCGGACGACGTCGCACCGTATCATTTCCTACAATCAGCAGCCACTTAATACCAGGACACGCACCTTCCAGTGCTGCTGCCGACCTGATGGAGGAGCCTCATTATTCCACCTCTACTTTACTATAACTGTTAATATTACACTTTAATCCAACGGCTGAACTTTCTTTCAGAAGCTGCTCGGTGCAAAAACAGTGGACAGCAAAGAGAAATCCCTGTGCTGCAGACTGACTGAACACATAACCTCAGTCCACACAGTAATTGGCTGCTGAGGCAAATCGATGCCTCAGATCAGAATTGAAGCATTCTGCTTGTTTACAACATCTATCATTTGTTCTTATCAAGTGTGATCAGAGCAATTTTCCCTCCCTTAATATAGGTTTGATGGGACAAAGAAAAGCTCAATTCTCAGAGAATTGGAAAACACATTTCTTGTGCTTGGCGGTAACTAAACTGTCAACAGATAAGAGAGTCCATAGTATCAACTCCCGGGTAATTCATCTCACAATTGCGCTGTTGTGTTTTCCTGGAGAACAGCTTGGAAATATGGTTTGAGGCCTTTGCTCAAATGTCACGGCGAACGCTGCGTCCAAGTGCTCGCACAAAGGAAAACGTAAAGGAGGATGCAAATACTCGAAGCTCTGCCTAGTTGCTCCTTCAAAAAAAAAAAAAAAAAGCACATTTGTATTTGCTTATATCTGCAAAAGGGCGATGAGCTGCTCGTCCTGGGGCAGATCTGCAAACTGCTGTCGACAGTAGCGTGAGGTGAGAGAGCAGCGGAGGCCACTTTGTATCATGTCAGCGCTGGCGGTTAGACGCCATCTCCACAGTGTCCCTTGTCACCAATCACATCCTTTTAAACCACCCAGGGAGCTTGACACCCCCCCCCCCTCACACACACACACACACACACACACACACACACACACACACACACTCCCTTATCTGTCAATGCTGCTTAAATAATGTAATTAATGACTTAATTAACATTTCCATAATCTATTTTAATAAATCTAACACGGCATAATGAGAGTTTCTAACCTCCAGGCAATGGCATATAAAAATTCACAGAGCAGAGCTGCGTGGTCAGGGCACCGTCGCAGCGCCCCGGCTCGCACCGTGACAGTAAAGGAAGGAGAGGCTGCATATTGTGTGACAGCGCTGTGGAACAGGAAGCCTGACAAATGTCATGTGACTCTGTGAATGTGTCCAATAACAGACCTGCAGCTGGAGGAGGAGGAGGACAGGACAGATGATTGTGGAGGTTTTGAAATGTTGAAGCCAGAGTGCAACAGATCGAACAAGGAGGATTCATGTGAAAGACGTTTGTAAGTAAACTGCCATGAAGAGGAAACGATAAGTGTTGAGCTCCAACGTAATTCACTGAGTTTCCTTTTAGATTCATTTGTAGCTTTTAGCCTTCGAACCCAAAGCTGCTGGGCTCTCTTTTCTCTTCCTTCTACTGTCTAATGATGACAAGTCTTTTTAATAACAGGACAATTTACTAAGAAACAAAAACTGAATGGAAACATACAAACGATTAGTCTGATATTCAGTATTTTTTTGTCAACAAATTCCACAAAGCCCATAGAACATAATAGTTAAAAATAGGTCACAGGTTAAAAATCCATCTAAAAACCTAAAACAGCTGCTCACTGTCGTTTTTATCAGACTGAAATACTGCATTTGTTGGGGACTATTTTCAGCGGCGGATTAATTCACATTTGGTCTCTAGTGAATGGGCAGCAGGACGGTGTTTGTGTTAGTTGAACTACAGTGTTTATGGTGATCAAGGAACAACAGTGGAGCTCTGTGGCTCAGAGGAAGGAGATATATCAGGCTGTGATACACACAACACTTGTTAGCAGGAAAAGGATAATTATTGATTAGAAAAATATAGAATATTGGTAGGTATAGAAAATCTTATTCCTTAAGGAACAGAAGATAAAAGCGTTGCACGAATGACTAAAAAATGGAGAAATCATTAAGGAGAAATTAGTTCTTCAACCAGCATATTTAATTATTATATATACATATAATTTCTTTGCAAACTAACTTGCATCTGACGTGTTGTCATGTCAACTGACAACAGGTAACAAAGACACAGAGGCTCAATCACTGGGAGGAATAACTGACATTATCACATGTTGCCATTTCACAAAGCGTCAGTGTAGACGAACACACGAGGCCACAACACGGATCCAAGACAACAAAAGGTCGCTCCGAACGCTTCTCTGCTTTTTCTTTGTCTCAACACTGTTGCAAACACTAGCAGGCGGGTGAGAGACAAGGGGGTTGCTCCTTACAAGGACTTCCACCCTGGGGGTGATGGGTGACTGAGATGCACCCTGACAGGGGGCAGCAGGAGGCTGGCACATCCCAGGCAGCACAAGCACCATGGGGCACGGGTCTGCCAGGCCCAGCCAGCCTAATAAGGGCACCCACCAACCTTCCTGTAATACCAGTAATAATGGGAGCATCAGTTGACGGAAAACCTGTTAGCTGCGGTGGGAAACCTCCAGCGTCACTGCCACACAGATATAATCATTATAACAAAGCTACGATCAGACGGATGGTTTTACATTTTAGATTCGAAGCTTGAAAACAGCACATGTGTGTAATGACAAGCTATTTTTAATGATTCACAGACATTAATAAAGTGTTAGCATTTCGAGAGGATAACTGTTAGCATGACAGCATATTTGAACCTCTTTCAACTCTAACAATGAACAAATACCTGCAGCCCAGATCTGCCAAGAACGGAGCTCGTCTCAAGCCGCTGAATGTGTTGTA
Organism: Centropyge bicolor; assembly: GCA_037975185.1. Lineage (NCBI taxonomy): Eukaryota > Metazoa > Chordata > Actinopteri > Pomacanthidae > Centropyge > Centropyge bicolor. The sequence continues at coordinate 1,204,118 of JBBMOC010000069.1, forward strand.
AACAAACCAATTTCCTGTCATGAAATTACAGCTCATTACTAGCGTGGATAAGGGCTTCAACAACATAATGATGCAGAAGCACATTACCAGCGCAACCGCATTTATTAATTACCAGTTCACTAGCCACATTCCTCGCAAAGGCAGTTAATGGGGGAAAAAAAGTTACGAGCCTTGTTGAGTTAATTACAAACAGCCTCTCTTATTTTAGTTAAGACAAATACTGCAGCAAGGACAGATGCAGAACACAAAGTTCTAATTCTGCTACTGGCAACCAAAGCAGTTTAAGGCGACTGGAGGTTTGAATCAATTCTACCACGACCATCATATTTTACAATGACTTTTTATGAGGCAGACTTTGTCTAAATCCCATCATTCAGCTGATGAAGGTCACTCAGTAAAACCACTTTAAAAACGTGCCTCTATTTTCACACTATTAGGATCATTATTATTTTCTAAGTAATCCAGTGAGTATTTTGTAGAAATGTACAGCTTGATTGAATTATCGCTTTCATCAGTTACAGATTACATAACCTGCGTTTGTAATCTGATTACAGTGTCTGCCATATGTTGCTTTCTAATCACAGAGTAGATACTGTTTATGCCAGGAATCTAATGCATTATTTACAAGCTCGATGTTGATAAAAACAGACTGTTCATTTACTAATGGTTTACAGTACCGCAGGCATCTTTCCAATTAGCAATATCAAAATGGGAAAGAAGACTAAGTGAAAACAAGAGAGATGGAGGGAGGGGCGGGGGGGTGTCGGGGGGGGTCGGACGACAGCATGTTTTCAGAGATGATTATTTGGTTGACACAGACTTTCACCGCTTCTTGTTTTGAATTCACATAAAGATGAAATGTTACTTGAACATACTGTTTATATTTGGCAGATGAAAACTAAGACCAGACCAGAACCAGAGCGGAGAGACCGTCATCATCGTCTCAATAATTCATGTTCTGACTGTGTTTGGGATGTTACACGCAAGTTCAGACCGAGGCCACTTTAAAAAATATAGATATGAGGGGAAAAAAAAAAGACTCACTTGATGAGCAGGATCTCGGTCAGGACGCCAAAGGAGACGGCCGCCAGCTTGAAGGTGATGGGAGGAGGGGGGTCGGTGAAGGCGGTCATCATGCAGTGAACGGCGTAAGGCACCAGAGCCAGAAGAACAAAGGCGGTGATGAGCACCAACCACGTCTGCCAGCGGAAGCTCACCGAGCGCCACGGAGAACGCCTCTGGAGCTGGTACTGGACGAGAGAAGAAGAAGAAGAAGAGAGTCGTGAGATCGACTGTTGTGTCTTATCAATGAAACAACTTCATCAGAACGGCTCCACTCATCTGAAGATTTGAAGTCAGTAGTTAAGATCATGACAATTGAAGAAAAAAATGGAGAAGTATAAAATTGCTGAAAATGGAAATACTCAAGTACTTGTAAATGTACTTAGTTACATTCCAAACCTGACCTGTGTGAATCTGAGACGTGAGCATTGATTCAAAGGGCTGAAACCAGACTATGTGAACTCCTGTTAACATCTTTACCAACTGTGAGAAGATTTGGCCTAATCAATGTGTAATTAATTAACTTAGCCTGCTGTGTTTAGATTTGTGTTCTTAATGAGTGAAGAGTGGATCGTGATGAAGAGTTTTACACCCCCAACATTAGAAGATAATGTGTCTCTGCTGATCTGCTCTCTTTGACACAAACTGCTCTCATGGTCATTAGATTTTAAACTGTGTGTGTTTCCAGTTTCAAACAACGTGTACACATCATAGACTGTATAAAATATGGACTTTTTTTTTTTTTTTTTTTTTTTAGGTTTCTGAAGAGCAAAAATGAAGCAAATCGTAGTGCGCAGCCATCTTGGTAGCCTACCTCCAGTTACTCCAAATATGGACAAAGAGGTGGAGCGAGGGCGGAGCTGAGGCGGGTCCTATGGGCCGGCTGAATGAACGCTATTGGCTGAAAAAAGCCGCTTTATTCGAAATAATCAAACTAGCTACGGCTAACCAGCTAGGTTAAATGCTAAATATCGTTGCTAGCCGGCTAACCCCACGACGATCTCTTTCCCAAACTCAGTGACTAGAATTAGCCGTGGTGACGCCGTTTAGACCGTCAGTGGCTAGTTGTCAATCAAAGTGGTGCCACTTAGATTGACAGCTATGAATTGTGCATAATGATGTATGCTGTATATTTTAAACGAACGCCTTATAAAAAAATTCGCCCCCCCCCAGAATATGTTTTTTTTCTGTCGTAAAATCGGACATTTTAACATGGGGCTCAAATGTAATTGACTCCCTTCTGCGGCCTGCTCTAGTGGTTATTCGAGGAACTGCAGCTTTTTTGCACTTCCACATTGGCTTCATTTTTCAGTGCCGGAGGTTGCGGCTTGGTCTCACTCCCCACATACAGAAATCCTAGTAATTGCAGTGTGACCGTGTAATGGAGGGTAAACAAACCCCATTGTTGGAGTAAACTCAATAATGCAACCTCACACCTGTTCTGTACATGCAGTCTTTTTTTTCTGGCTTAGCACTTAAAAAGCTGTCTGAAACACTTAAAGAGGAAAAAAAAAAAGACATAAGCACTTACACAGGCACATACATAAAAACACCGGCGCACGCATGTAGTCATCAAGCCAGCACACAAACACTGCCTGAGATCCTGGCCAAATATCGCCGCGCTCTGGAGACACACCAAACCACTTGAACAGCGTTTGATTAGCGTCTGGAATTCATCTGCAAATGCACACTTGCCTTGTCCTCTTCCATGGCTGCTATTCATTAATTAGATTCTTTGTGCAACTGAGCTATCCTCGATGTTTAAGGTTACATCAGGCCCCAGTAAGTGGCTGCCTGATAACAGAATGCATCCATCTTCATTACTCAGGCCTTTCTGTCGAGGCTTGCTCCTCCACAAGTGAGCTATGTCAGGAGATTCGAAGGAACTGATACATTTCATTGCATTCAGATCCTGAACTTTTGCCTCCTTTGATTTTAGTCGCTCTGATTAAATTACCGGCTTGTGGTTTTCGCTCATATCGGATTCTTTTGTGGTGATTTTTTTTTCCCTCTCGAGGTGGAGCGGCGCTGCAGCCAAATGCAAACACCTTTGTGTGTTTTTACATAACAAACTCTCTTTATTCGTGCGTTGTAAGGATTGTCAGATTAAAGGTAATTTGTAAATCCTCAGTTAATGTCACATTCCATCCTGCTCAACTGGATCAAATGGGCTTGAGCAATTGAAGCCATGTAATTCAGTAAACAAGGTTATTTGTCAAACAAATGTGGTCGAACGTTCTGACTCATTTTTAAAGGAAACCAAAGCTGATCAGACAGTTTGATTATTACACTTAATAAAGTCTATTCTAATTCATTTGGAACATGGCAACTACATGTAATAATGAAGAAATGATTAAAAGTGAAATCAAATTCTTTACTGAATTAATCAAGTATAAATGAAAAGCTCATGTTGAATTTATAAATCTTTTTGGTTTCACAATACAAACCAGTTTCCTCTCTGCCTCTGCCGGCTATTGGAGAGAGCGAGAAAAAAAAAAAAACAACAACTGTGAGCTTATTCCATCCGTTTTGCCAAAGACAGCTCAGACATTCAGATAAATGTCCTCACAAACCAAAACACATGTTTTCAATCTTAGAGGAAATATGAATAGACTCAAATCCCAAGGTAACAACAGAGCCAATGTGTTGCCACACAGTGAAGACTTTTGCTTGTTATTGGAGAATGGAAGCTGATAACACAAGCTATTAAAATGGCGCTAAACGTTGCGGTCGGTCCTCAAGGTTTGGGAGGCTGAAAGCAACTGAGCGCATTTGGGTGACAATCCTGAAAAGGCACATTGAAATGAAGCTGTTAGCAAGCATCAGCGGGACCTCAGCTTTTAGTCCTGTCAAGGCCAGGCCAGTCTGAAGCAGGTTAAAAGCAGCTCAATATGTTTATTGTATTCCCTCGGCCAAATTAACTATCTGTGAAGAAGCTGAATAAACTAACCACGAGGAGACGGACCGTCGCGTCCACGTGACTCCGCGTGGAATGTAAGCAGCTTTTCAGTATTTTGGAGGCTGGTGGTTCAGACACAATATTCCATCTTTTCCTTGAAGGGAACCATGATTAAAGTCAGACTATAGGAGGAGATGTATCACAGAGCCGGCAGACCTACTGGCCTGTTTGGTGAGGAACACTGTCTCATCAGAAATTACATCTCCTCTGCACCTAATCTTAAATTCAAATAACACACAGTAATCCAAACAGCAGACTGAGAGGCCAGCTATAACTTAAAAAGTCAACAGACAATACATTAACCACTGCTTAAAAATCACAGTGTGTTAATTACATCCTGATGTTTTATGACTGTGACCTTTAAACACAATACCAATCAATCAATACAAGAGGGAAGCAGCCAATTGGGAATATTTAGATCCACAGATTCTGAAAGTAGGGCACTATTTATCCAAACACAATCATTATTAATAGCCGGACAGTCAACCCAAATACATTTTCTGCATATTTTCCACATTAGCCCCTCTCGCTCCAGAGGTACAGCACAACACGTTGTCCAGCACAGAGATAATTAATTAGCCCCAACTGTCACAGTGGTACAGCAAAAAGGACAAAGGCACAAATACAATATGATCTTGTATAAAGTCGAGGTCAAACCATGTTTGACCTGACGATAAAATAACTAACATTCTGTTGGATCTATTTTCAAACACCAACAATAATAACATAGAAGTTTAAGTGTAATGTTCTGAGAGGTGGAGCAAACTGCTACAGACAAAAGCAACGATACAACAGGCAGATTAATGACTGTATGATTTTCATTTTCATTTTTCATTTCCCCTTTTGTCGCTTTGCCTGGTCAAGCATTGAATTCTGGGACGACACACATGCAGTTTACAGTGACAGCGACCGAAGATTCTCAAAATTCAAAGCTTTAAAATATTGAGCGCTTAATTTCAGACAAAAGACAAAAAGAGGCTTCTCAATTTTATCAAGTGGTCATCACTTTTTCCAGCCTGTTATTAGCAGGTTTTATCAGGTGTAACTAGCTAACGAACATCAACTCGGTGAGCTGAGGAGAAATTTAATCTCTGTCTGACTTTTTAATGTTTTCAGCTGATTCGTGCTGCAATGAGGCAAAAAGGACTCCGAGCTAAAGCTAACAACAATGCATGCTACAGAAAATGTTCAACTCAAAGGTCAGATGTGTGATTGAGCTCTTTTCAGGTGAACTTCCCAAAACCCAGTAAAGAACTTGACAAAGATGATACTATTACCCTAAACATGCTACATGCTAATCCTTCGGTAGTATGCTAGATAGCAAGGCATGGTAATGCTAGCTTTTTTTTTTTTTTTTTTTTAACAGATTGTTCTGTTCATATTATATATTTTTGCATTTGCATTTTTGGTTTTGGAAAAATGATAAATTACACCACCCAGATGTTGAAGCTTGGCAGAACAGCTGTACCCAGATGTTGGTACTGAACTATGATGAGAGGTTTAACAAACGGCCAGTTCCACCTTCAGATGTCAACACATGACGTCTACACATGAGGATGTTATCGTTCATAATACTGTGTCCTGTGTTGTTTAGGAGTATGTGATTATTGCACAAGCTAATTCAGATAATTGAGTCATCACACACATTTGCCATAAGGAAGAGCTGCTGCTAAAATATTAACCAACCATATATTTGTATGTGAATCTGTAGGAGCTGCACCCTGCAGAGCTGCTGCAGCAGAGATCTGGATTTGTTTTGCTAAACTCAGTACTTAGCAACCTTTAACTGGCCGTTATCGGTGTATCGACAAACTTTAGTTAGATCTCCTAATTTCTGCTGCAACACAAATTAACTGCGTAATGTGGAAATGCCAGGCAGCTCCCGACACAGTCTCCCGTGTATATGCTGCTTGTTTGCTAACAACAGGGATGAAGTTCTACTTAGCAGGACCAGACCAGAAAGTCTATTAACTTATTGAGATTAAAAGCCTGACGCCTTCCCTCCCACTCGACCCTCCGTGGCCCTTCCCCCGGACGGCATCACACCACCAAAGGAGAAAGGTGATTGATGAGAGCCATCAAGCCGCCTGGAATCTCTTCTCTCATTAGACTCCTTATGCATCTAAGCTGTTTCAACACAGCCTGGGAGAGCAGGCGGGGAGGAGGCAGAGAGGAGGCGTCCACCCTCTGACTTCTTAGAAGATAAGTACTCGCACTAAAATATTTACCTTGTACATTAATCTTTGGAAAATTAATTTGCCATTATACTTTCTCCAGGAGAAAAAAAGAGGTTCTTGCACATAGAAGCGTGGTTTCCACTCCCTTCTCTTCATGCTCACTGAGCTCTCCCTCTTCTCATTCACTCATGGGACTGTTTGGAAATTAATGTCCCCGAGGGAGTCGTGTTTGGACAGTCGGGGTGGATCCTACCATCGACCGCCGAGGCTCTCCTGAGGAGGGTTAAGCTGGAGCGGAAGAACAGACAGGAAGGACCATCACATCTGCATATCCCCGAAGCAGACACGCTCAATCATATTAATGCAAGTGCAGCACATTATTACGTACTAATTGCCAATGGATGGTAACATTACTATAATGTGCTGCTGATTGCATTGCTGCAAACCAAGTGGGGTCCATTCTGTTCAGATAAATAACCTCATTGTATCCGAGACAATAACCAAGATAAATAGTCAGAATCAATGCCCTCTGTGGAAGCAGCTCAGTTGGCTGCAGCTGATTGTGTTCACTTCCATTTTACACACTTTTGGAGTCAACTGAAAAGTTTCTGAGGCAGCACTAGGTGATAAATTAGACCAACTGTTTAGTGTGAATAAGGAAAAAAAATCACAGATAAAATGAAAAAGAAGAAATCTTCTGTGGCATTGCAACTGATTGTTTGCTTAACCCCTCCACCACACAGCGGGTGTCCGACCATATTAGATAGATAGAAGTGATGGAGGTGATTTCTCCAAATGTTGAAGCAAAGTGTGAAGTGTGGCGTCTCCTTTTAAGCTTTTTCAAAACCAAAAACACAGTGAGAAAAGTGTGAGGAACAGATTAAACAGTGAGTTTATCTGCTCTAATGTAAACTGTGTGTGTCTAACAAGCTCAGTCCCCTCAGTAGAAACCCGAGCCAGTGTCACAGTTAGCATATCATCAGCTAACTCCAATCTGTGGGGTCACAGGTCACTGTCAACAAAAGCCCTATTCACAACTAGACATATATGAGAGTTAGGTGATGTCGTTCTGTCCTGCTCCTTAGTGAATGTTGGAAACTCTACTCTTACCTGAGATATTATGACCTACATTATCACCTGAGTGCTACCTTTGCCAAATCCATTGGCTAGTCTGCTCGTCAAAGCCTTTTCTCTTGTAATGTTGAAACTGAAACTCAAATGTTTGCCAAAAAAACATATAAAAACAACACATAAATTCAACCTTTGTGTAGCTGATTTAACCCTTGTAATGCAAGACCAATGCTGTTTCATTATATCCATGTCTTCTATGTGAATTATCAACTGGCAAGCATCATAGACTGTATAAAATATGGACGTAGTGTCCGTGACGTCACCCATAGGTTTCTGAAGAGCAAAAATGAAGCAAATCGTAGTGCGCAGCCATCTTGGTAGCCTACCTCCGGTTACTCCAAATATGGACAAAGAGGTGGAGTGAGGACGGAGCTGAGGCGGGTCGAATGAACGCTATTGGCTGAAAAAAGCCGCTTTATTCGAAATAATCAAACTCGCTACGGCTAACCAGCTAGGTTAAATGCTAAATATCGTTGCTAGCCGGCTAACCCCACAACGATCTCTTTCCCAAACTCAGTGACTAGAATTAGCCGGGGTGACGCCCTTTAGACCGTCAGTGGCTAGTTGTCAATCAAAGTGGTGCCACTTAGATTGGGCTCAAATGTAATTGACTCCCTTCTGCAGCCTGCTCTAGTGGTTATTCGAGGAACTGCAGCTTTTTTGCACTTCCGCATTGACTTCATTTTTCAGCGGCGGAGGTTGCTGCTTGGCGAGCATGAAACCTGTCATTTAGCTTTAGCTTCAGTCTTTAACATGGTATCATGCATATTTAATACCTTCATGCAGGGTTCTCGTTTAAACACGAGTCTGGAGGAGATGGTGTTAGCAAACGTAGCTTAATTAGCCGCAGCTAGCTTCCATCGACCGTTGTTATTTCAGCCTGCAAAACTGAAGGCTGCCGAGCAGAAATGAGAAGCCTTCTTCCCTCTGCTTCTTTCTATAATAAGAATTTCAAGTGGTAACTCTGCCTGTTATTATTGTAAACTGAATTTGGGCTGTGTGAGAATGGAAAGCCTGACAGGCGCAGCAACTGAAACTTGGCGAATGGTCAATAGCGGCTGCGTGCGTCCTTGTGTGGAAGTGCGAGACAGTGTGAGAGAGGACGTGCACGAGCCTGTGTGTGTGTGTGTGTGTGTGTGTGTGTGAGTGGGAAAGACAGAGAACGCATTGTGTGAAGCAGTTTGTGTGTCAGAGAGAGAGAGAGGGAGAGTTTGTCTGTGAAGGGTGGGGTTTTGGTCATCTGCCATCGGATAAGATATCCTGACAAGGCAATCAGAGAGAAACAAATTCTGCAGCCACGCGGGTTCAACTCTCTCGTTCTTCACCCTGATGAGCTTTTGAAAAATGGAGTGCGGTTGAAATTGGTTTTGTATGAGAGGCTTCAGATCTGTCTCTTGTCAGGATTATTGCCACCTGTCTTCATTGGCTGCAAAGGTCTGTTAATTAATCTGCCTCTGCTTCTCAGTGGCCGGAGAGGACGGGCTGAGCGGAGCGCCGTCTTCCCTCCTCCACGCCGCTGTGTCACACGCACTATTCCAAACAAACACGCATCTAATTTAGGATCAGGCCGCTGCCGTGTTGAGCAACATCCCTAATCAGGATCATTAAAATACTACATCATGCCCTTCCTTTCTAATTTTGTGAGTGAAGCTTTTTAATTGGATATTTAATTTAATTTGGTTAATGAAGGTCCTGGGAAATTTTGTTTGATAAGGACAGCGATATCTCTTGTGATCAATGAAGCTGCAAATAGAGCTCTCCAGAGATCCTCTCCTGACTGATCACGTCCGTCTCTAATAGTGAAACATCCCAGTGCAGAATATTAATAAATACTGTTGCAAAAAACGACCATTTGCTAATACAGAAATATATGCAATATGTTCCATAGGAAGGTGATCCCTGCTAAAACGTGTCAGCTGATATGAGTAAATGTAAGTGGAAGCCTGCGGTTAAGAGCACCAGCATGTGATCCAGCATTGATTAATTGGACATGGATAGATTAATATTCCACTGGATACCCATGCCAAGCTCATCAGAGTAAAAGTGTTATTACACAACCATCAGCTGTGATGCTATAAATGAGCAGGAGAGTGTGGAGGGATTTACTTGGCCACGATACCACAAGACTGGAGAAAAAAAAAAAAAAAAAACAGCTCGGTGCACTTTCTTTTGTTGCGTGAGACCCAATCACAGCCCCACAGGAACTTGTCATTGGCATGGGCCCTGCAAAGTGTCAGATTGATCAAGTGTTAGCTGGATCGTCTGCTGCCGAGTGTCTGCACCTGTGCATTCCTCCCAGTGTTGAGATCCCGGCGATTCTTTAAGTGAAGTCTGAACTTGGCCCGCCGTTTGCGGCTCAGGCAGACCCGGACTTGCCCGGCCGAGAGCGGCTTGTATTGTACACACACTCCTGTCACTCTCCACTGTTCCTGTGGAATGTAAACCACCAGTGTCACAGCACGGTGATATACTGGGGCTGCATGCTTTTGTTGCAGCGCAGGTGCAATTTGGGGTTCAGCGCCGAAGCACTTTGCCAAGTCAGAGCATGAAAATGATTCAAAAGAACAACAGTTACTTGGACTTAACTGCATGCACAATAATGTTTTTCTTTCCGCACAAGTCCGAACAAAGAAAATCATCAGATAATGTTCATTACGTATTTCCCCTCTGAACGCACGCCACAGTCCTCTTAATCAACAGCGCCTTTACATATGTTTGATTAAAGTAGGAATGAGCTGTTGTTTCTCCAAGGACGTCTTTTCATGTGAAGAATACTTTTTTCATTTAGCAGATGCTTGTATGCAGAACAGTGTTGTTGCCGCCCACAGGTATAATCAACCAGAAAATTAATAATTATTCTGCGGGACTACAATAAATCATCACGCTTTGGACAATTAATAATGGAGGCGAAGCTCGGTGTGTCTGATTACAATAGTTATGATGCATATCATCAAGATTTAAATTTAACATTTCACAATGGAATTTCAGACACCAGTGCACATTACTGATGTTTAAATTTGGCATCAGGGCGTGTCAGGGAGGCTGAGAGATGGTGTGTTTCTCCATCTACAACTCAAACCAAACTGCGACTACAAATGTTACAGTGCAGTACTTTTGTAGCTATAAATTAACATTTGATTAAGAGCAGACTTGACCAGTGAGTAAAGGTATAAAGTTGAAATAAAGTGCTTTAAGAACTGTCTCATCAGACACAGTCTGTAAGTATACAAACATTATTTTTAGGGATTAAACTAGTTGTTAGAAAACCATTACCTTGACTGGAACTTTTAAAAACAAGAGACACAGTTTCAGGTGACAGGAGTCGTCCTATCATTTCCCCCTCTACTACAATTACTACAAGTTCATGCAAAGAGTGTTGTCTGATCTGAGTCTTATACAGTATTTTTCAGTATACATGTAAATCAGCTACAATGGTTGGTGCTGCCATGCTTGATTTCAGTGCTGCATTTGATTTAATGTATAATGCTGTGCAATATTTCAACATCTTTGTTAACTGTAATTCATTTTTAATTGTTTTTTTTTCTTAATCCAGTATGGTACATTATGGTGTCCCCCAGGGAAGCTGCTTGGTGCCACTACTCTTCATATATTTTTAATGAATGCTATGCTACTTGTTTTCAACAAAGTCAATGTGACTAATGTAACGTTTACTGTTGACACCATTGTTTATACTTAAACAATCAATGAAATGAAATTAAAATGACTGAATATGGAATTAGATGAAATGAGATTAGCCTTTATTGTCTCTTTCAGAAGAAATCTGTGTTGGGCATTCAAGAGAAAAACAGTCGATGTAGCAGCACACACAATCAAACTGTAGTTAACAAACAGTATCACACCAACACCGGAATGTTCACGCTAGAGCATTGCACAGATGCCATGAACGCCACACATCATACAAAACATTAAATCTTACAGTTTGGTAACCTGTATCTTCTGCCTGAAGGCATCATCTCAGACTCTTTATGGAGGATGTTGTTTGGTGATTTTAAGGCCCTGCTTACTCACTGTCTCCTCCCGAGAGAAATAAAATTAATTTGATTTCAGACTAGATAACCAAAAGCTGTTTAGACAGTTTGTATTAATTGTCCAAGACTGAATAAATAGTTTGACTTTAGTCATGAACTAAGAAGGGAAAATCAATGATCAAAATTTTAATGTGTTTTTGGTAATGACGGGTTTCACCAAATAAAAAGTAAACAAATAAAAATAAACAGAAGATAAACAGACATGTTGATAAAATAAACAATAAAAAAGAAATAAAGCCAGTTTAAGCCCAATAGTCCTCAATTTTCTTCTGTTTTCATCACAAGCCGGCAGCATCACCTTTGAATGAACTGTACATGCACCAAAGCTTGACCTCAGAATAAAGCCATTATTTTTACAGTGCTCTCAGAACACAGGTGTGCAGACGTCCTGCATGCTGTGAGGCTAACCAACAGCGGCTCCACTCTGTTTTGACATCCAGCTTTCAAGAATCAAAGGAGAAAGCACGAGGGTCCAATACCTGAGCGGGGGACGTTAGCTCACTGAGTGGACATAAACTTCCTCCACCTGACATGTGGTGGGAAGAGGATTAGTTAAACACACTCAGCCTTGGCTGACTCACACTTTGTGGAATCACAAAGTAATCTCCAGGCACATTCACTTAGGAGGCAGCTTGATGATCCCAGGCCAGTGATTTATTCATCTTAGACATGTTGCGAGGCTGTAAGAATTTGTCAAGTTAGAATCCTAATTAAAACTGTTAATCACAGATTCCTGTTTGTTCAGCACTCGAGTGAAATGAAAAATGTGATCAAATTATTCATTGCTCCCTTTCAGACAGGTAAGTCAGCACAGCCCCCAGCGTCAGTGCCGCAAAAGTTTTTTTTAAAGACTCACGAAGACTTTAATCCCGGACTTTTTAATTCATTTGATATACATAAAAAATTTAAGTTGACATCAACAATTTAACCACCTGATCAGTCTGGATTTATCTATTTATGTAGATCAGCATAAGTGGAGACATCTAGAAAATGGGCTGCAGGCAGTAGAAGCAGCAGTGGACTGGATCAAAGTGCATGTTCAGAACTGCTGCAGCTCGTATCCACAGCGAGGCCTGGAGCCACTTTACACAAAGGTAAAGTGACTGAGGAAAGACTGTATTTTCTCAGCCCTGATAATTCATACCGTTCACATGCATTTTGATTCTGTCAGTCTAATGAAATCCTCCAACACAACACAGCCTTCATTTTTCAGCTCTTTGCCATTGTTATTAAATCACGCTGTTGTCAAGCAACACACTGTTCTGATGACAGAATAAATCTTCTTTCAAAATCCTCTATCATACACTTTGTTTTGCTGTCAGTGTATCTAAATTGATCTGATCTAAATTACACATATGTCACACCTAAAGCTTGTATTCTTCAGTGTTAGTAAAGAAAGGGAAAGCAGGGAGCAGCAGGAGAGAGAAGGGCCGAGCAGCACAAATGGTCGAATGGCTCCCTGCTGTGAGGACCCCATTAAAAACAATGTGGACACCAGCAGGCAGTCGATCTGAAGACCACTAGTGGGCCCCTTTGATCTACAGTAGCTGCCTGATAACAGCTCAGACGGTTTGACCGAGGCGTCCCCCTCCATGTACGTATATGGACACGGTGCGTTGGTGGCGACCGACTTCAGCAGCCATTTGACCATTTTGGGCAGTTTTGTCATGAAGAACTATTTTGTTTGTGTGGGATGGACGAACTCCAGCCACACTTCTCCCAACAGGAAAAAGAACAGTGCCGTTTGATTGTTAATGTCATGTTTTATATAACTGTTGCAGTACAAATGAGTCTGCCAGACAATCAGGGCGATAAACAGAGAAACTTTAAACCTCTTCAACTCACAAATAATCTACTCAGACTGTCAGAGCTTCCACTGCCGATCGTCAGGATGGTAAAACACAGCCCAGCATCCCGAAGAGAAACAGGGCACAAACATAGATATTCTGCTGTGAGCCCAGTAAAGCTCGCCACCTGTGTACAACGCATGGCATTACTGACGTTAGCACATTTACATGTTGCTAATGTGAAGTAAATTTAATGTGAGACAAAGAACTGCAGGCATGAATAATCAGCCTGTTTGCCGTCTGCGATGAACGCCTCCAGTAAACTTTAAACTAAAATACATACGACAGATGTCTAATATTCAGACGTTTAGTTAATATAGTTATTTGACAAACAGCAGACTATTTTCAAGAAACAAGTTTTCGTGGACAGAAAGGACAAACAGAACCACAATGTTTACATTCTGTAAAGACTAAGAAATAATTTTTAAATAAATCAAATGAACAATTTTGGGCAAATGAAATTACTAAAATGATTTTGTAGGTAGTTGGATGTTTGTGTGGGACTGACATTATAACGTTGCCTATGCTGTACAACAGGAACAAAGAGACAGTGTGTGATGTGTGAAGACATGGAGGATGTTTGGAGCCATGTATTTAAACTCTTAACTACTGTTTGGTTCAGCTGGATTGGACAGGTGACAACATTCAAACTGTAGAAAGCCCCCAAATCACCACATCAAGATCCTCCTCCAAGGAAAGGGCTCAGAAACTCACTGGAGACTCTCCAGGGACTCCACTTTGGGAAACACCTGGCTACACTTTGGGGGGGGGGGGCTGTGGATTAATTGGCCTACTTCCTCCTGTGTGACATCCTGCTTCTTTCACCATAGAAACGAGGGATGTGTAAACCTGTGCAGGATGTGACTCGTTCAAAGGCACGCTGCCTCGTCTATAATGGAACAAACACATACAGTAAAGGACACCGGGGGCCTGATCTGGAGCCTGAGTGCCTACGATAAGATAGAAAGCATTACATCATGCTACGGTCCATCTGTGTGCACCATCAACACGCAGGTTAATCTCTGTAATTCTGATCTCTTCCTACATGGGGTAAAAGCCATTCCAGTGAAATGTAAAACTTTAAAACAGGTCTAGATTGACATATCTAGAGTAAGTCTATCTGGGTCATAGTTTACAGAAGATAGACGTCCTGAAGAGCAGCGAGATGTGAAACTAAATACACTGACGTCATGCTTATTGATATTACTTAAGCAGCAGTGAAGTTCTGGACAATGAGGAGGGTAAAAAATGAAAGGCTTGTTTCACATGTTAAAGTCATTTATCCATTAGAATGGAAGATATTAAATATACTGAGGTCTGTACCAGCTGTGTACAGACTCCAGATCAGACTTAAGTGACGGCTACTGGAAGCTTCATAAAAGACACTGTGGTAGATAACAAACCATGGAGAATTTAATTTCGTGTTTGTTCTGTAAAATATGATGTTGAAACATTCATCATCACGAATAAACAAGAGTATCCTAAAAGATTAAAGATATTTTATGATGAGGTAAGAAGAACTGAGCATTTCCTTTTGTACATATTTATAAAATATACATTTTACACAACTACACATTTAATATTATTGAACATGCTAATGCCAACATGCTAACATGCTCACAATGACAATGCTAACACGCTGATGTTTAGCAGAGTATTCTAGTACATAGTATTAGCATGTTAGCATGCTAACATTTGCTAACTGACACGTACTGGACAAATTGAAAAGTTAAAGAAACTGCAAACTTATTAAACTTACTCTGAGGAGAATAATGAGTATTTGTACACAATTTCAATGCAATCCATTCAGTGGTTGTTGAGATATTTCAGTCTGGACAAAACAGACCAACATCACCTTCCCCAGGGCCACTTTCCCAGCAAGGCTAACAAGGTCTGGTCTCACTAAGGTTTTATCATAACTATTTGTATTTCAAATAGCAGCAGAGCTGCATGTTGTGAATATTCAGCAGTCCAAATATGAATATATGGCACTACAAGTATGTTGCCCAGGGCAGGTGATAGCAGTTTTTAAGCTTAACTAATGTTTCTGGATGTTGTTTTTTGTATCATTACAAAATACTTTTAATGTTTAACGATACACAGTCCCGCTTCCGAACTAAATAACACTGGATTGGTCTGAAGTGGAAAAACATTAATGCACCTTTTAAAAATGTACTAGTGCTTTATCATTTTCATCCTTCTGAGGTCCACTTATTAGATGATTGAATAACATTAACAGCAAGAAGCGACGAGCAAACAAATCAGTGATTACCAGAAGTGATCAGGTAAATTACTATAATATTGCTTCCTTAGCTTTATTTATTGCATGTTACTGTGATAATGTGATGTTAGTGATGCAGTTCAGCCTAATGAGCTGAGACAATGGTAAATTAGCAGCTAGTAAATTGATACATTGCCGTTCTTCTCGCTGATTTTCCCGGTGGGAGGCCGCTGCTGATGGGCCCGTACTGAGAGTTTACAGCATGTTTCTCTGCCCCTCAGGCCCTTTGTGTCACTTCCTCACCAAACAAATAGAGGCAGTTTCTTTTCAGTGTGGACTTTCAGTGTCTGTTTGCCACCCACCATCACCAGGTTCATGTGTGAATGAAGTATGACCAGGTCAACCGAAGTGATTTTGGTATTTATGGGTCAGTTGTTTTGCACTGATGCTTCATGAAAACAGTGAAATAATTTGGAAAAGGACTAGTTACTTAAGTTTAATTGTGTTGCATTTGAAAGCAGCTGATTTTTAGATAAATTTCCTGGAAAGAACTGCTCCAATTAAACTGAAGTAAATATGCATTCATCACTCATTTATTAATGGGTTCATTAATCTGCATATTTGCTTACAGACAAATTTCTGTTGCATAGTTATTCCCAAAAACTGACTTCTAAGTTTTCTAAGTATTCAAATTTATGAACCTGTAAAAGACAAGACTTTTTTTTCCCTGTCGTGGTAGAATTATCAAGAAATTCACAAGATATAAAGAGATCTTAGATACGTATAATTTTGCGTAAGCTGCCATGTGTTTGTCCTGCTTTTCTGTCCCATTAATCACCTTTATATTTATCTGTCAGACCCTTAAGGGGGTCCCGACCCACCAGCTGGGAACCACTTGTATGTGCAATCACATATTATACGTCTGCCACTAAGCAGTCAGTGACATTTTGAAATGGTCTGTGGGTCTGATAATGTAAGTGCAACTCAAACTGAAAGTCTGGACAAAGCATCTAATTGTTGGGATAATTTTTAAATGGAAGGTGTAGTTCGACACGGGTTACATTTATGAATTAGCAAGAGCAGCTGTCACTCAAGTCCTCTTCATCTGTGGCAAATATCCTGGTCCTCAGTCATCTTAAGGTGCTCATTCTAGCGTGTGACGGCCCCCGTAGGTGAGCGGGCCCCACTCTAAAAGCCCATCCAGACAGAGATGTGTAGCACTGGTGACCTTTAATTTCATTCAGACTGTGTACAAATGACTTCAGCATAGCCCACTTAGGAAAAAAAAAGCCTGTGAAAGAAAGTCTTTGCAAGATTGTAGCTACTTTGGGTTTCGGCACACTGGCATTATCTACTCCCGAGCTTTAATGACTTCCCGCCGAGAGGAGCCACGGTGAGAGCCTTGGCAGTCAGACTAAGAATAGCATTAGACACAAGGTTATCTGGGCATTACACTCACTGTAACATGCAATTAACTCTACTCCTCCATTTTCATTACACAATTATTCATTAATGTCAATTTAATTTTATGCATTGTTCTACATGACCAAAGCCTGATTACGGGGCCCTTGCACTCCAATATCCCAAGTTAACTGGTGCCAGCCTCACTCGCAGGCCGACTAATTGCAATTTAGCCCTAGACAGCACCTCCCTCTTTAGGCTGTCCTTAATGGAGCAACTGATTCACAGACAGGTAACGATTGGAAAGACAAAGTGCTTCTCTCTCTGAATGGAAAACAAATGCACTGCTGCTAAGCTGTTTTCTTTGTGATAGCACGAAGGTCTGCCCTTTGTATTCAGAGAGGGACAAGAGGTAATATGTTTCCTTAAATCCTATTTGTCTTCCAATTCTATCTCCATACAGAAATAAGAAGACCCTATTAAATCACACAGGAATGTCCATACAGCCGCAGCAATGGAATTCACTTTATGGACAGATAACAATTTGCATTGCCATGTCAAGATTAAGGTACCACATGTAAGTTTTTCATTATAAACTAGCCAAAAGTATTTTAAAATGGTCTGAAGATAAGGGCAGGAATAAACTTTGTGATACATTTATTCTCTTTTCAGACTGTTGCTGTCTCAGACACTCCACATTCACTGATGTTTTTCTGGATCATAAAAACGCTTGAGTGTTTTTGCTTCTTACAAAAGTCGACCAGCTGTTGGTATCAACGGTAAAACACTGCAAAATATTTTAGAAGAATGGTTAGAAAAAATGTGACATGCTTCATAAACTGCCACTTATAAAGCAAAGTCAAACAGAGATGGAGGGAACTTAGGCCAAAGGAATGAAATCTGACGTTGATTCACCTGTTAAAACCAGCCCAAATGCTAAATTTTTTCGAGAATACAAATAGTTAAGATAAGCTAACATTGTGTTTGTCACTTTGCTAAAGTGGAGGGAAGCTGCTTCTGTAGTTAAGAGTTTTGGTCATTAAGCTAAGTGTGGTTAGATTTATTATTAAAACTGGTGTAATTTTATGTCGTCATCGTGTTACAGAAGTTTTGCTTTCAATAATCTTTGGTGCAGTGTCGTCTCTTTAATGAGACTGATTAGGGATGCTAACCAGGCTAGTTGTTAGCAGGCTATTTATCTGCAACACGGCTTTGTTAACATGATAGCAGCGTCAGGTGTTGGTTTGATAGGTGACTGTGCTCATGTACTCGTAAAAATACTCTGTTACAAACGCACCTGACACCTCTTAAACATTAAAACTTCTTACATAAGTTTGCTGTCCAGTGTCGCTTATTCAGGATGTGTTGGTCAAGCTAAGTGCTAACTAGCCACCAGAGTATCTCTAAGATCTTGCCAAACCAGAGGTCATTGTTACACAAGCCCAAAGATAGACAACCATCCACTTCACCATCCATCCATCCATCCATCCATCCATCCATCCATCCATCCATGTTGTTGAGATGTTTTACTCGGGGTCATAACACTGAACCGACGGATGAACGGAGCAGCGCTGAACTCCCCAGAGCTGCGTTGAAAACGTGGCTAAAAAAGGCTATGAGTGACTTTTCCTTTCCATCCATCTGATGGTAATTAGGTGCTTCAATCCCATTGTTTATGAAGGTATTAACACAACAACTGTTTGGGCTTTTCCTCCCATCCTGTCTCTGTCCTCACAGCGAGCAGAACTGTTCTGTGCCATAACTAAAACCATATTTAAGGGCAGCAAATTGTTTCACACTCCTCTGTCAGGAAATGTGCCTCATGCAATAATGGTAGAAATTATAAACCACGAGGGACCGTTTTTTTTTATACACCTGACACTGAACACATGATTAAAGAGTGCAAATTTGAGGGTCACCCCAGGCCAATTGGACCTGTCTTTCATGCACTGATTCACATCAAAGCGTCTCAGGCAAGACTCCTTAAGGCATACAGTATGTGATCAAAGCACTCCCCTCTTTGTGAATTCTATTTTATCCTTGTTGTTCAGATTACGTTGCACAGTAACCATACAAATCTCATGCATAATTGGGAGGGTAAAAGACATTTTAATTCTCCCAGAACCATGTTCAATGCACAAAACAAGAAATTGTAATGTAAGATAATGATTAATGTACTTCTTTGTTGATTGACCATTGAAAAGACTACTCTTTTATTCTTCTGCTCGGCAGACTTTGTAAGCAGTAGGGCAGCAATTATTGTTCATTTTCAGACTGGGAATAATCAAGGCCTTCAAAAGAAAATTAGATAATAAGCATATAAAATATGAAAGGAAAGAAACAGCCAACTAGAGTCTTCACTCGGAATAAAAGAAGATGTGATTAGCATGGCCAAAGGTTTACAACATTTTGTTTGAATATAATAGATATAATTACTTTCATGTTGAATTGAATTCACTTCGTAACAATACATCAGAATGAGGTGAAATATGTCTCGATTAGAAGTGTGATATTTTTCCTTCCGCGTCTTTGCTCGCAGTGAATTTGGATCATGTTGTAGTTACTGTTATTATTTTTATAACCATAGAAACGTCTCATAAAAACATGATAATTAGATAAATATTTTTTTTTGCTCTCGCATCAACACACACATACAAACTGTTGGAGGAATATGACTTGGGTTCTGCAAAGTTATTCAGCGTGTCTGACGTGTAGAGCAGCTTCCACCGAGCTCACGAGAGCTTCTGAGCTAATCAACAGGAGTGCTCTTCATGAGCTTTGACAAATTTCCTGCTCCCTCATGCTTCTCATTATACCAAATTCCTTTCATACATGTGGCACCATTTAATTGAATGGCAACACTTCAGATACGTTCTGTGTTTGGAGATGAGCCAAAATAATGTGCGCTGAACGACTTCTCAGCATATTTATCCTCCTCAAACGTTGTTTTGCGACGGTCAGGAATTAATGCAGCAAAACTACAAGCAAAGTTTAAGTCAAAGAAGAAGCTGACGGATTGCAGTTGTCAAGAATATTATCTCAGTCTATCCTATATTGTGCAAAATAATAAGTTCAAACACACCTTATCTGTAACACTCATGAGTATGATAATAATTTTCAATCACTATTAACATCCAACTGGAGAGAAAGAAAACATACAGCATGAGATATAAAATATGTAAGAATGACAATCAGGTCAACAAAATAGTGAGGATCAAGGAAAAGAAGGGAAGAAATTAAGTTAAGGAGTCTGAATGCAGAACTATAGTAGATTTAAGGTCACGTGAGAACAAACTCTGTCAAACTGTGTTCAAGTAATTGTAGAAAATATGCTCAGTCACTTTCTTGTTAAATGATCTATTCATCCAGTTTGAAGTTGAAACCAGGACGCAGTTAGCTTAGCTTAGCATAAAGACGGGAAAAACAACTCAAAACTGCGAGCACCTTTCTTCAGTGTTATCTTCAATCCTAATGATTCAGTTATTGGCAGCTGACTGATTCACACCAGCTTTGCTGCCGTCCTCAGCTCTTTGTCTCTGTGCCGCTCTCTTTACGAAGATTTTCACTGTAAACAATGTGCAACACCCGAAAAGTTTCATTCTACTAAGTCCTCTGAAAAGGCCAAAACCAAAAATATTAGTCCATCCATCAATATGCTCCGACTTCCCAACTCCATCTGTAGCAATCAGATTTTTTCTTTTCTTTAAAAAAAAAAAGTACATTATGACCTGTCAAAATCTACAAAAAACACAACTGTGGCCTCCATGTTGATTTAGATCAGTTATATAAAAAAAGAAAATCAGTTATCAATCCGTCTTCTCTGGTTCAGTTGACGGTTGTTGTGCCATCATCATCCGGCTGATTGGGGGGGATTGATGAACAGCTCTGTGCATCCCCCAACTTCTAATTTCTCTTTGTCTTTTAATTAAAACCTAGTTCGCTTCACTCCTGGCTGTATCGTGCAGCAGTATAAGGAAAATGAATGAAGTGCAGCCTGGGGGTAAGAGCTCTCCTCATAAGATTATAATTGTTAAGACGAAACTCTGCGAAACAAGCTGCAGCTAAACACATTTTCAAACATTAGATTAGTGCATTCCCTTGTACAGCGAATACATGCATCCAATATTTTGTTATTGTTATATTATTAATCCACACTATTAAATAATAAATGCCACTGTATCTTGGAGAATGAGACGTTTTTCACAGATATTTTTCCCTCCATCCTTCTTTCATAATTTACAAGCGTTTGGATGAAACAAAATGAAAACATCCAAACCAGCACTGAAAATATTTTCATGTCGAACTGAAAAAAGCAGCAAAGATTTGTTGCTTTTAAAAAACACAACAGTTCTGAGAACATTCTTGCAGCAGCACAGAGTGATTTTCTGGGTAATCAAGACAATAGGATAATTACATCTGGAAGAAAAGACGCAGCATTTAAAACTGCAGCATCGACAGTCGACGGCTCAGATGCTGCGTTTCAGTGTCTGTACAATTAAGGGACATATGGGAAAGCATTAGCATGAGCGCAGGAGGCCCTGGATGTTAATGGGAGACTGAACTCTCTCTGTACTCGCTTCTTCAGCTGGAGTGTTGAGATGCCTCCGCTGATTGTCCGCTGAGAGTTGTTTACATTTCTTCAAAAGCTCCATTTAGTTTCCCCTGACAAGGTGGAATAAGTGACTCGGCCATGATGGATGGAGGCACCTGTCCTAATGGTGGCTCAAACTGTGCCCACTAGTGCACGCTACATTGATAAATTGACAACAGTTGGGACATGCTCTGCTAGCAGGGAGAATGGGGCTACAAGGACGTCCGACTGCTCGCCGTGCTTCCGTGTCGGCGTCACAATGTGGAGGTCCCCAAACAGCTGCAACAGACGAGTGGGGGCTGGGAGGGGCGCTGGCCATTAATGTTTGATCTGTGTCGCAAAAATCCCAGATGACACACACCGAACTCTAGATGTTTAAAAAGGTCTACAAATCTGCACTTTTTAAAATGCAAAATTAAAGATTGTTAAATGACGAAAATTGAATGAAATCAATCAATAGGTTTCCTGAACAACAGCTAATTTCACCTTTTCATTTATGCCTTTGTAATTATTCTATATGAGATCAAGGTTGTAAAGCTGCACCGATCTATATTTCTTTATCAACAATGAATCAAATAGCTATGTGCAATGTTAAAGGTGTCGTACAACAAACCAACGAGTGCCTTTACACAACTTTACCAAGACAAACTTCATGAGGGTGATAAGTCAGGGTTGTGTTTATAGCTCGTTTCACTACCTCAAGGTGGCACCGAAACAATCAATAAAAAAATTAAAAATTATTGTGGCTTTAACAAGCGGCAACCTCCACTGCTGAAAAATGAAGCCAATGCGGAAGTGCAAAAAAGCTGCAGTTCCTCGAATAACCGCGAGAGCAGGCCGCAGAAGGGAGTCAATTACATTTGAGCCCCATGTTAAAATGTCCGATTTTACCACAGAAAAAAACATATTTACAGCTGGTTCAAAACATGGCTCTAGTCTCATAAGCTGTTTTTCTACTCCATGACAACTCGGGGGGGGGGCGAATTTTTTTATAAGACGTTCGTTTAAAATATACAGCATACATCATTATGCACAATTCATAGCTGTCAATCTAAGTGGTGCCACTTTGATTGACAACTAGCCACTGACGGTCTAAAGGGCGTCACCCCGCCTAATTCTAGTCACTGAGTTTGGGAGAGAGATCGTTGTGGGGTTAGCCGGCTAGCAACGATATTTAGCATTTAACCTAGCTGGTTAGCCGTAGCTAGTTTGATTATTTCCAATAAAGCAGCTTTTTTCAGCCAATAGCGTTTATTCGACCCGCCTCAGCTCCGCCCTCGCTCCACCTCTTTGTCCATATTTGGAGTAACCGGAGGTAGGCTACCAAGATGGCTGCGCACTACGATTTGCTTCATTTTTGCTCTTCAGAAACCTATGGGTGACGTCACGGACACTACGTCCATATTTGATACAGTCTATGGGCTTTAAGCAAGTGAACAATGGTGTAATTGTTTGGCTGCGATCGCCTGCGGATCACAGGCTCAGGCCTCCTCGTGGCTTAAGACATCATGATGCATAAAACAAAAGTGTTTCCATGCAGAAACTCAACGCCTCTAATAATGACTACACAAATGGTTGTTTTTAAAAGTTCCAGATAGTTATGTAATCTGTATTGCTGACTATCTCTCAAACAACTCATACAGTTTATAATGAGCGTCAGTTCAGCTTATCTCAAATGAGACTCATAAAGCTTCCCCTGGCATCCTCCCTGCTGTCTGTTTTGCCTTAGTGTGATACGGGGTCCATAACAATCAGCACCACCCTAATTATTTTTGGCACTCAAAACTTGCTCTGAAGGAGAAAAGACCAATTTGAGGCCTTTAAACTGCCTTAACCTTCTTTTAAAGAGCCAATTAGCCAGCATATCTGCCCATGAAGCCCAGCATTACACCATTCCTGTCACTTCTTTGGCGAGAAACCTATTTTACACAATTAATGAGGATACTATGCGGCTTGCATTTCAAGCCCCGGCCTCTATTGTTGTCTGTGCGAGTTCGTCTCTCAAAATCTCCCACGTTTGTGTGTCAGCACATTTTCTCGACCCGACAACACACGCCCAGTTTTAAAGTGTGTTAAATTAAATTAGAACACGACGTGGGGACTTTGAACACACATTCCAGCTGTTTGATAAGTTTCTAATAGCGTAGCCCTTCACAGGCCGAGGCGGGTCAGGCAGGGAGCCGAGGCAGGTCAAGCGCCGATCAGCCCCTCGTATCGACACAGCAACTTCTGCAAATCTAAATGAAGTGATTTGGAGAACCAGTCTCTGCAATTATCTCACATCTGCAATAGTTTACTTGGGTTACTCTGGTGATTAGTCAGACTCCTCAGGCCTTATGAGATCAAATCCAGATGTTGCTGTTTGTTCACAGCTACGAGGCTTCACAGGAGAAAACATCTATCTGTGTAACAAAGTGAAAAAAAGATCCACATTGTGGAGAATTTGACCAAACAAACACACACAGTTGTAACTGATCTCATTTGTACTGTGTAATATCTGAAATCCTATAGGCGATGATTTTTATACTGTATCGCAGTAACATCACATTTGGAGGCTAAAGTCTGTCTCCACTCGCAGTGACTCACGATCGTTAGTCATTTGTCTCATGGACATAAATGTCACAAATGCTCTCGTTTCAATTAAAGCTGTTGTCTCTTGGCTCTGTGCAGACGTGTATTCAGCTCCATGGCACATGCGTCACCGCAACCTGCTGCGTCTTGGAACACTGCAGCGCTTCATTTCTGCCCATTTTAATACCTGTTTGGGTTGATTTTCTTCTATTTATGACTAAAGAGGCTGTGGTTTTAAGCAACCAGGAGCGGAGATTTGAAACTGAAATGCATTAAAAAGTGAAGAGGTCTCATCCTTTCATTTCTCTCTATGAATGTTTTGACTGTAACTGACTGTGTTTTCACTTTAAAAGCATGTTTGTCTCTAACAGCAGCAGAAAGTGTCTCTCCTCCTGCTCCTCTGCTGAATGATTGAAGACAGATGCGTTTACTGTCAGTGATCAAGTGAACGCCATCAGAACTCCCTGAAATCTAACTTCACACACAGTGCATGACGAGCGGCTCCCCTCTGCAGCAGCAGCAGCGTGATGCGTTCACTGACAGCACGTGTCTGAGAGAAATGTCATTTTCAGTGGGTCTCCAACAGATGTGACTCTAAATAACAGGTGTTACCTTTACCATTAGCGCTTCAGTTTGTTGCCTGGCTGAAAATGTGATAAATGGAGAACTGGGTGACACTTTTCACTGAGGGGACCTGATAACTGTGCTATATGTTATCCAGCCTCAGTAACGTACAGCTGAACATTTGAAATGGAAATGGCAGTTACATAACAGCCAGGTCACATCAGAGAGTGGAACAACAGCGTTCAATGAAATTTTGCTGTTTTTTCAAAAATTTTTTGCTGTGAATGAGGCTTGAAGACAAATGCTACAAAATTAACATTTGAACTGCTTTGTTAATTTTTTATTTTATTTTATTTAGCTCAACACACACAACAGGTACTAGTTTTAATCAGTCCTCACAGTTTTACATTAAAGCCGATTTTAAATTTATTTTTTTTTGTGACTCATAAATCTTAGGTTGCAATGAGAATCTATTTATTGGGCTCACTGTTATTTGCCACCTACTCTATAAATGAAAGCACAATCACTAAATTGTTGCTTTCACTCCCACTACTTGTGTTTGTCATGGACTAATTTATTAATGTGTGCAACTCTGATTCCAAAGAAGCAAATAAAAACAGAATTCAGTCATATTCAAACAAACTCTGTTGACTGACAACAGATTTACAAAGTGTCCCTGAGCTCATGTATTAATCTCCTTTATCTAATCATGTGTTCTTTCCAGGATGAACCTTTCATACCCAATCATGATCCTCTCACCTGTTACCAATGAACCTGTTTACCTGTGGAAGGATCCAAACAGGTGTTTTTGGATTGAATTGGTTTTGGTTTGAAACATGTTGCTGCCATCAAATTCAGAATCAGCAGATATTTACAAAGATCAATGAAGCTGATGATCAAACATTAAATATATTGTCCTTTTGCTGATTTCAAGTGAGTATATTTCAAGAAGGATCAGCAAATTATCACATTCTGTTTTTTCAGGTTTTACACAGCATCCCAACTTTTTTGGATTCAGGGTTGTAAATGAAACTGTTTTTAAGGCGTCAGTGAGGCTAAGAATAACTGCAGAGAGTCACCTAATGGAGCATTTGTGAATGTGTAGTTCATGTGTGTGAAATGAAGACAAAGAGACAGACAGACAGAGTGTGTTGGTGCCTTTTGAGGGGGAGGTGTGTGTGTGTGTGTGTGTGTGTGTGTGTGTGTGTGTGTGTGTGTAATGTGAATGTCACACATTCACCCCCTCGGAGTCTAAAACCATTTATAGGCCTATAAGCAGTTTGCTTTGCTTCCACTTGACTTTTGTCATTTGGCGATGTTGTCATCAGCTTAGCCTAGATGCTGGGAATTATTGGAAATTTTCAAAACACGTGGAAGCCTTTAAGTAGCACTAATTCATCCTGTGAGCTTATCGCACCTTTCACTTTTGTAAAGCCACATAACCTACACGATTATTCAGTGTGTCAAACTCTTTAAGCTTTAGCAATCAAACAGAAAACGCAGAAAGTGTCTGACTTTTTAGAGTGAAAAAATGAGGAACAGTATATGCATGAGTGAGGTGTCCCGGCCTGGTGAAGTCGCACTGAATCAATCAAACCCAGAGTGGAGGCGATTGCCTATCTCACAGATAGCTGCGGGGCAAAAGTTGCACAGCACAGGGCCAGGCAAAAACAAAATCTAAAGGCTGATCTATTTTCTTGTTTGGAAGTAATATGAGTTCCTACATACCTTCTTGTGATTTAAATCAAGGTCATTAACTGTGATGTGTTGGAGGATGCAGAAATTGGGACATTAATCCTGAGGAAATAGTTATCTGCCTGAGGAGGTGTGATCAGAATGCAATGGGACTGGATAGTAGTGGATGAAAAATGTGACAACAAGTCCTTGTCACCAGACATTATCTTCCACAAGTTTTGCACATAACTCCTGAACTATTCAAGATGTCACCGAGGGAGGAAAATGTAGGAGCGGGCCTCTTGTTCCCACGGGCCTCATTTTCTCTCTATTTATTGTGAAGTTCTCCCCCTGTTCTCGGCCTACTTCTCAGGACGAAAGACGTTTTAACAACAGGATTTATTTGCATTTTAGATGCGAGTGATGGCAGAATCACAAAAGAGTGAAAGCCTTGAAACAGGTTTTATATAAGAGAGGCAATTATTTCAGCTTTTTTTGTTTTATGATATCAAATCTCTGTGTTTCCTGATCTGCTCCTGTTTTAAATTTGTAGACGTTGTTTGCTGTTAATGTCAACTTCCTCTATGGTTATTTGTCCCGATGAAGTTCAGTATAATGTAAATTTCCACAACTAATTCCATCAGAACAACAGAATCCAGTCACACTCATGGTGATGTCTGTACGTTGTCGGTGGGTCCACCACTTTCTTCAAAATATAGGTTTATCAAACGCCTCCAGAAATAAAGACATTCAGACAAACAGTCTCAGCTGTACTTTCTGTTAATTAGCAAATGCTAACATGCTAAATTAAGATGGTGAACACTAAACAGCTCAACATCAACTTATTAGCATTTAGCTCAAATCATGCTGTGCTTAGCTCCTCAACACTTCCTGTTGAAGTTTCACATTAAAAGGGCAGAATCTGCTGCAAGGAACTGGAAATAAAGACGAATCTAAAACATTTTTTTTTTGCAAAGTGAAGATGACATGACTCTGATGTTGTACTGGTGGAAATAAGAGCATTTGAAACAGTGCAATGTGATTTTTACATAGTCACAATATGGGTTGATGATATAAATTTTAAGTTTTGTCCTATTAGCGACTGACCTCGGCAGAAAAGAAGAGATCGTCTGTGAATTTTTTTCCTTCCTCTTCAATGACTCTTTATTGAATTAAATGACTGACAATCCTCAGAATAAAATGTAAAAATCTGATGTATACATGCTGTTTCATTATATTTGTATTGTTATTTAAACAAAAGATCAAAACTATACATCAGGAATCTCAATGACCAATTTCCTGACTAAAACATGATTAGTCAAATCAGATCCTTGTTTTCTGCTTTTATCTGCCTTTAAAATCTCATTGTTCCATGTGTTAGAGCGGCTCCTGCTTTTCCTCTGTTATAAGGAGATTTCGGTATTCTGTGCATGTATTAATTAGACTGGTGCATCTGCAGCTTGTGGCAAAGGTAAATCCCTTTGTTGGGAATTGGCAGGTGTATAAAATGTCTGCGAGCTGCTTGTATTTCGTGTAGCTGTCTGTGTCCTAACATCTCACTTACACATTTTATAGACTTGGCTTCTCCTGCCAGTGAATGCTGTACCGTAGGTTAGAGAACAGATTAGATCTGCGTGTACAAAATGGGATTTCTTTCTACATCAAACTTAAATTGTGAGCCAAGGAGATTAGTTAAGCTAAACCCAATCTAATTTCAGCTTCGCGCCGCAATTTGCATATTCTGGAGCTGCGAGATAGGATGATTCACCTTTTACACTTTAGCAGATGGGATCATCAAGGATCAACTGATGCATCAATGTATTTAGATTTTCCTTTTTTCCGGCATTAAGTAGCTTTTGATAAAGTCTTAATTTCCTTGCTACATCATTATTAGCGTTTGATACCGACGTGCCATCTGGCAAATGTTAAAGCACAAGCAGATAAGAATTCATAATGAATATGGTTGACTCTATGACAGATTGCAATAAAAGAGAGGGGCTGTGACAATTATCGCAGAGACAGAGCGTGAGGGCATTTGACAATGTGGCAGGCCTGCACTTGCTAATTGCAAAGCTGCTCGTACATTTCCACTATCTCACCGATCATCAGAATTCCTTTATGTGCAATCACATCTTTTTTTTATGTTCCCACTCCTGAAACTCTCCTGCGCCAGTCTGACTGTGTATTTAAGCGGATTTTTATTTAGCAGTTAAATGGAGTTCAGTGATATATAACAGAAGACCTATAACACTTTCCCACCTACACATGGTGAGAATGAATCCAAATCGTTCCCTTTCGCAGCCGTGTCAACTCCTCCCCAGCACCACCTGTCATCAGGATATTTTGCAGCAATATCAGAGGAAACACTTTGGAGATTGTGTGAGCTGTGTGCTTTCATCAGTGTCCCTTAATTAAATCTACCTTTCCCCAGGCTCTCCCATGATCTCTGCAAATAAAATACAGAGTAAACACACCTAATTAAAGAAGTTAAAACACAACCCAACCAGGTTCTGCCTCGGTGTCAGCGGCTGGCGTCTCTGCAGAGGCTCTGCAGTGCGCTGCGATTCCTCCCCGGCTCGCAGTCGGCGCAGGCTAAAATCATGTGTCATTAGTAAATTACACAGGTGCCAGACTGAGTTATCATCTTGAGTATGAAAAGCTTCATAATAACCTAAGGAGGTGCTTCTAAAACGGTCCTATCTTTTAAGCTAAATGAACACGCCACACTGATATGAGATTATCCAGCTTTAGAGCAGACACTGTTGCCCCGAGGCCTGCAGCCAGTTTATGATGCACTATTTTCCCCTAATCTTTTTCAACCTCAACAAGCACAAGTACAGGCTAAAAGGAAGAAGAGAAGAGGGAAAATGTGTTGTATAGGTACGAAATTTTAAAAGTGCTTTTTTAACACGCTGCTATTTCCAGAGGAGTGGTTCAGACTGGCTGACAGCGGCGGGGGGGTTCAGGCTGTGGAACCCAGACGATGTGTGGTGCTTCAGTCACTTATCGCTAACCAAACAAATACATTTATAAATCTAATACATATAATATAAATTAAAAAATGTATACACCGTTAATGTGTCGGCCTGGTCCACATTCGTCACAGAGAAGAACAGTTCTCTGTACTTTTATATGAATTCATGTGTGTGATGTGAGTCGGCTGCGAGGGGAATAAATGGATGAGTAGATTAACAAAAGTGACTCCCCTCGATCTGAGACCATATCTTATGAAAACATGTTGGCTTAGCAGTCGATAATTTACTCTGCAGTTCTATAGTTCCCGGGCGCATATTTTACCCAGCGACGGTCGAGCAGCTCAAACACTGTCAAACAAAGAGACGGCCATATTTAATCAAGATTAAAGGAGACAAAAGCAGAACAGGTGACTGTGAGAGGACCCAGGACGTTTACAGGTCCCAGTGTGAGTCGTGGTACCACGTCATCGAGACTGTTTTAGAGCAAATGTTGAAATAATTGATGTGGATGTTGAAAATATAATCTGTTTAGTAACATTAGCAATTTAACAACATATAACAAACATCACTGAGGCTGTTTGTGGAAATTCACAAACTATGAATTTGTAATCTTACACATCATGTGACGTAGATGATATGACTGATAAAAATATTAGAATTAAGATGATAGATGTTTTCATTCCACCTGATTTTACACACATCGATTCAAAAGGCCAAATCTGAAAATAAAAAAAGACTAAAATATTGAGAGCAAAAAGTTTTTATGATTTGATGATTGGAATATTGATTTTAAAAAAAAAGACTAAAGAAGAATAAAACCCTGTGTCACAGTCGCTGCTAATACTTGTACAGAACTAACTCATTCACACCAAACTAATAATCACATTTTCAGGCCTTCAATCCACCAGAAAACCCTAAAACTTAAGAATTTAAAGAGCAGAGCTGTTTGGGGTTTATGTACTGAAACCACAACACCCCTGTGAGCCCCCCGACCCGACCACATCAGCTAACAGATGACAGGCTTCGTTCATCATGTAATCTTGTCACATAAAAGCTATTTGGTTGAAACACACAAGTCTTCACACTCTATTTTTCAGAAATTCCAGTTAAAACCTGCATAGTAATTTAATGGAAACACATGTAATGTGCAGTATCAGAATACAACAACAAGTATGCTTACTTAAGTAATGTACTGAAGTAGAATTTCAAGAGAGGCAACTTGTACTTGAATATTTTAATTTTATGCTACTTTATACTTCAACTTCAGTACAATCCAGAGGGAAATATTTTTTACTGCTTTTTAAATCCTGACTCTATATTTAGAAGTTTTAACTAGTCATAAGATTAGCTCATAAAACACGATGCATTAATACAGATGAAACTATATCCAGCTTATATCCACCAACTATAATGAATCAATAACAACAAAATAATAAAAATGTAATAATACAGCACTTCACAAAAGGCCAATCTGTATTTGTCCTTTAAGCATGTTTAGCTGATACTGATGAAAAAATGTTTTTCTACTAATAGATAGAGTATTTTTTCAAAGACTAATGTGTAACACAGACTTTTAGCACGAAATTAATTCATCAACAAAAACTGTGCGTTATACAAGAAATAAAACACAACATGTCTGAATAGTAATGTGTGTGTGTAAAAAGTTGCCTCCGACCGAAAAATATATATATAATTTGACTGTGTACCTGAGAGTGTGTTTGTCAGTCTATTGCACCTGCACTTGTAAGGCCCCAGTATGTGACTGTCTTAACGCTTATCTCTCCAGGACTTATAGGAGTTAATGAGAGCAGCTTGACAATGTGAGACTACCTGGAGCCTGAGGGTCTGTCGGGGAGTGAGTAAACCATTAGCCTTAGCCTCGGGGCAAACGGCTCCTAAAAAGTGGAGAGTTCTGCGCCACCATTTTATTACCCAGCCTCCATGCAAAGGCAGGGACTGTGCCGGTGTTTACTGGAGACGGGGACGAGCTGCTTTGTCCTGTAACTGCCACTGCAGATATCTAATGCTGTGTCCTGTCAGAAACCTGAAGCCCAAGACGGTCAAAACAAGCCAGAGGTATAACACTGACATACAGTAATCCCTGCAAGCAACACACATGCACCGGCTCTTTAGCGAAGCAGTGAGAGTTGATCCAGACAAGAGTAATGGGTCTCTCACCTGTAACATGATTCTGTCTTTAGAAGGAGGCCTGAGGACGGGTGGGTGTGCCCGCCCTCAGTCCTCCCAGTTGGACACTGCTATTCTGCAGCTCATTGTCTTTGTGTGATGGGTCAAGAAGATAAATCCTCTTAGCTCTCCAGTTTTGCAAACAGCCACAGAAAAATGATAGCCCTGGGAGCATATTTTTGGCATCATATAAATAAGAAATGAAAAAAAAAAGAAAAGAAATTATACCCCTGAAAGAGGCATCTGGTTCGCAAGCCTTGTAGAGATCCACAGTCCTGAGCCTGCGACACACTGTTGGATACCAAACCATGCTGGCTACACTTTATAAGCAAATTACAAACAATTAATAAAAGGGAAGTTGATATATATAAAAATCTGCCTATAAACGATTCATAACTGGGTTTAAAAATCTTGGAGTCATACAAATCAATCGGGTAGTAAATGAAACTTCATGACCCATCCCCGCCTTCACATCCCCCCGCCTTCATTACTCAAACTTGTTATATTTTGTTTCATTCAGTTTAGTTTATCTGGTCTCCAACTCGTTCAGAATGTGGCTACAAGAGTTTTAAAAAGGTCAAAAAAGAGGGAACACATTACTTCCATTCTTTCCTCCCTGCTGCTCAAAAACGAATGACAAAACCTAAACCCAACAGGAAGTCGGCCATTTTGAATTTACAGTTCATTTTTTGCCATTTACATCGGACGGTGAATGACAAAGGATCGAATCTTCCATGTTTCCACAAAGCAGGAAGTGGTTTGAAGCTCGACTGAACACGGTCAAATGTGCCAAAAACAAGTCCCGGCCCAAAGGCATCTACATGCCATATTCAGTGACGGTCATAGTGCCACCTACAGGCAATTTGATATCTGGATAAAGTTACTTAGTAAAACGTGGATGCTTCACAGAACTGGAGCTGGTTCATACAGCTGAACATGATGGTGCATCATATAGAGAACTCTACAGTTCCTGATGTCTTACAGCCACAAAGACTTATTTATGTTGAACAAACATTATTATCAACCATTCATAACTCTGAAAAATAGGTCTTACTAGAAGCTTCCCTGCAACAGAAGAGATGAGTGCTGGAAAATTAATGAGTGTAAATGATATTAATATAAGCAGTGGTTATGTCAAACTACATAATCTCTGCATTATACAAACGAGTGAGCATAACTAAAAACTGGGAGAAAGATTTTCTTAAGTTTAGAAAAGAAAAGAAAAACACACAAAACTAGATGGGCACTCTGCGAGCACAGACCTCCACCAAGGCCAACGGTCCACTCTTCTGTGTTATGCAAATCTGCAAACACAACCACGAGATATGTCTGGATATATTTCCACAACGATTATGTCAAAATACGGTTGTTCCCAGCTGAAGCCTCCTCATCTGAGCTGTGCATTTATTATCTTACTTTTAAACTGGAAATGTTTCACATACTTAACTTACATTTGTGATCATGAACAAAGCAGCTTCGTATCAAAAACTGTTATGAAAAACTATGTTCAGTGCAAATTTAAATTTGTATATAGAGAAAAAAAAACACAAACCAGTATGATTCAGTAACTCAATATTTACACCCACAGTGAAATAACTGCAGTATCTGTCATATAGAGTAGAATTCAGGAAACATTTTTATTAAGCTATAAATTACTACAGATGGTGTTTATCAAATGACACAACAGAGCAAAGCTGCATTGACACACATGAAGTAAACTGTTTAGTCATTATAGTTGCGTGATGTTTGTATATTTAAATTTCCATAGACACAACTCTGTATGAGGTCTAAAATATCATATTAATATATGTTGAGAATGAATGGTAGTAAAAACAACTTAATGAAGCCGACTACACAATTTTTAACAACTTCCTGTTCCGGTCACTTCTGGTTGTAATACAGACATTTTTGTGACATGGACACAGACAGTAGCTTTGACTTACAACCCTAATAAACACTTCTCTTCATATCTGCTTACAAAATTACAGCATCTTAAAACCATGTATTAATTGTGTATATAGGGCTTATTATGCTAAATGGGGGGAGTTGAAGTGAACCATGTCAAACTGTAAAAATCCTCCCCGCCCTGCACTGATGGAGCCGTTCCTACGGTAACGCGGCAGAAGTTTGATGCAGGAGGTGAAAAGTTGAGTTAAACTTTCCAAATCTTGATTCCACAGAAGGTTAAGAACACCGGCTGATCGCCACACTCGGGGTCTTTTGAGTATATTACAATTACTCTAAAACACATGAAACAATTCCAAACATGGAGGTGATTTATTACATTAGCGGCGAGCGGCAGGGACCAGCACAAAGGGAGATTGTATGAAGATTACAGTGATGAAATAGTCAAATTTATTATCTTGACAGCTGGATATTCCAATTTCTTTGCCGCTGAGCCATGTAGATTTTCCAGAGTGCAAACACGTTTAAGTACTTCTTCAGAGTCAATTAAATCAGATACTAGTTAAATTACCATTTTTATTAACCTACAGGTTCACATTTTTGTAATTTTAATCACTATTGGAAAGACTATTAGAACAGCTTTCCTATGAAGACAGAGCGAAGGGTCATTTAGAGAGCGGCAGAATTAATCACACAATGTCACTTCAAATCTACCTTTCAATTCACTTTAAAGCTCGCTCTGTGATTTACATGTGCATGGAGAATTATCTGTGGTTAGTTAAAGGAGAGATTAGGGGTGGCGATGGGCTGCACCCACCTAAAGCTCCAGGAAACTTGAGCATCACACCTGAGCCAAAGTAAGATTATTAAAATGAAGGCTGTACAGTATTTCAGAAGACTTAGAGCGAGGCCGTTAAACGTCCAAAGTTCAACTACTCTCAATATTACGTTACAAATCATTTTCCACTTCTCCCCGCACCTGTGGAGCCTCCTCTCCCTCCCCCACCTCGTGTGGCGCGAGCCAGCCTCCGGAGCGTGGACAGTAAATAATATAGCAAGAGAACATTAACCTTTAGTTGTGGTGTTAAGATGGAACCTCAATTAACAAGAGTAAATAATCCTTGTGATTACTTTTGGCTGGCCTTTATCTCGTACATAACCTAATTAAATGGACCATCCAAACATAAAACCACAACTAATCAAGAGCTTTGCTGAGGCATTGCAATGTGACTGTGTGGGATTTTAAAAACACACCCACGCATGTGCGAGCGCTCATGCATCCTTTACACACACACACACACGGACACACACACACACTTAGTTTGAAGAGACTTAATGGATAATAAAGAGTTTTTGTTTTGGAATAACTCCTCACAATTCACTTAATTAAATCTCACAAGGCTTTTATTTTTTAACATAAAATTGTTTTTTTAATGGGATCAAATCAAACTGAATAAAAATTGAGCAGAGTCAACCTTTGTGATTTCCAACTAAATTAATTAAACCCAATTATTAAGACAGCTAATAAACAATGCACACACACTCCATCTCTGAAGGTTGTTTCATCAATTTGCTAACGATCAGAATGACCTTAGGTGATTAGTGGGTATGTTCTTCATAGCACAACCAATGACTTTGGCCTTCGAAATATATTGGAAAACCCATTGAAGAGATTCACAATGTGAACTAATTTAAACAAACAAGACCACAGGGTATTTGGAGCTGCAGTCTCAGGACAGTGCTCTCACACTGCAGCTGTGGAATACACCACAAACTTACAGATAACGCTCATTCTGTTCATGTCATACAAGCTTTATCCTCCTTTTAAGAGAAGTGACTTAGAGAAAACCCAACAACACTCAGTCTGCATCCAGTCACTTGCTTCTGCCACATCTTGCCTTAATTATCTCCACCAGGCGTAAGCCTGGAGGGGATCATGTGTTGGTTGTGTGTGTGTCCTTGAATGCATCTGTCCGCAGCTAATCTCTCATACTACTGGACCAATCACACTCATATTTTTTGAGCACATTTACGACTGGATGCTCAAGGACCTCTCGTGGTCGCAGCGATTCACAATTTCTGAACAACCTATTTTGTCGACTGTTCTGTATAATATCACCATTGTCTGCTGACTCCTTTCTTCTGCTCCAGAGGCAGCTGATCAACAGCTGCTTCAGTTTACCCTCAGACTCACCTGGTGCAGGTCTGCACTGCACTGAGTGGCTCCTGCTACGTCTCCATGTCGAACAAAGCAGCGTCCAGCATGATGACTGATTCTGGGACTGTTTTAATATGTATCTATTCATAAAGTGTCATTTTTAATATTTATTTAAAACAAGAGATCTGAAGGTAGTTAAACTCTTTCAATCCTTTAAAATGAGACTTTAACATTTAAAAGAAGAAATAATACATTTCTGAACTCGTCTTCTTCCTGGCTCAGTTCAACACACTCGAGGGTTTTGGTGCCACGACTTTACAAAGTCTGGTGTGACCAGTAGCTTTTGGTGGCTAATGAAAGTTAGCACACACTGGCTAAACATGAAAGTGACATGAATGAGTCAGTTCAGCTCTTTGTGATCTGTCTCTCTTTTAGAATTTACTCCAGTTTGTAAATGATTAGTTACATAATCAAGTTGATCTATAGAAAATTAAATTTAAAAATTGTTTAGTTCAAGCAAAAATAAAGAGCTGACTCTAGTCTTCAAATTTGAATAATTATTGGTTTCAATGCAAAGTGAATAACTTTGTATTTTAGACTGTTAGTTGAACCAAACAAGCAACGTTGTTTTTAGATTAGTTGGGTTTTTTTTGTTTGCTTCTCTTTATTGCCAAGTTCACAGTGGACGAACCAGATGTGAACTGAGGATGGATTTCATGGTCGGCAGCCTTGGGCTCTGGGAAATTGTGAAAATAATCAGCAGATGAATCGATAATTAAAAAATAATCTTTAGTTGCAGCTTTAATCCAATCCAGGACTTGTTTTTAATTTGGTGAACAAAGAATTTTTCTTACGTTGTTCTCACCAGAAGTCACTCTGGAAAAGAGTTAGTTAATATATATTGTAAATGTAGACAACACTACAGCAGCCTGCTAACACTTCAAGTCCGTGTGTGCGGGCTAATGATGAGACAATGACGACTTATGAAAAGTGACAAAATAATATGCAGCGTCTGCAATGAAGGTAAGTGTCATACACAGCTGGCACACAGTGACAATCAAACAACGCTCCTCCAGGATCATGAAGCTACACACAACAACACGAGAGTCGACGTAAGGAGACAACACAAATCTACAGAAGACGGCATGAAGTGTGTGCAACCAGGTACAAAACAGTGCAAGACTGTGCACAACAACTGAGACAGTGAAAAGATAAAAACCTGTTTGAGTCGTTTGGAGCTGGTTCAATAATTAAAAACGGCTGTTAATGTAAACATGAGCTGAAGGTGTGAAGAGAGCTGCTGCGTAAACAAGAGAATGGAACTGGAGTTCAGTCTTGTGGTAAAACATAAAAGAGCTGGGAAATGTTTAAGGAAGACATAGATCTTGTCTCAACGCATTAGATTTCCACTGCAGATATTATGGTAATGAACAATAATCATCCAAAACATGAAAACACTGAAAAAACTGTTCTCATCTTAAACCTCCCAAACTGTTTCTTAACACTTTGTCAGTGGACAGCTGAACTTATTTGAGGTCTTAATGCAGTAATATCAGATTTGGTTTCATGGTGTTTGCAGGTTGGAATTGGTTTAAATAGGCCATAGGAAATTGACTCCATTTAATCTGAGCATTGAAATGTAGACCGTGTAATCAGTTCTCGTTCACATGTGGGCCAAGATAAGACTGGTTTTATTTGTGTGTAAATCTATCCTGAGAGGCCTCATTCTTGGCTGTGGCTTTAGTAAGCCATGCCTCCGAGCAATGGCACTGTGTGTGTGTGTGTGTGTGTGTGCGTGTACATAACTGGTCCTTCACTTGGGTCCCCACCCTCTGCCTCAGGATCCTTGTGTAATTGAGAGATGATCTGGGCATCGCACACAAAGCCTGGTCACACCGCCTCAGGAAGTGAGCACAATAATCTTTGTAACAAGGCGAGGAAGCCTCTTCCTCTCTCATTGTGGAAATAAGGAAATGTAACTGAAGGGGAGATAATATAATTCCTCACGTGTATTGTTCAATAAGAGAAGAAGTTTACCAGAGGTTGGCTTTACGCAAACTAAAATCTGAGATATGTTATTTACCCCTTCACACTTGAGGATCTCAGTCGTGCCTGTGTATGGACACTGTACTCTTTGCTCCAGTAAAAGTTGCAGTGTAATACAATACGTGCACGTTTTCTTAATCATTTGCATCTATAGCCGCTACTTTAGCTCGGTGGCGACGCGATGCATTATGAAGGAAACTTGATTGTGAGTTGTCACCTGAGCCTCATTCCCTTTAATTACATCCGTCGCGTGGACACATATGCATACAAATGGCTTATTTGAAGAGTGGATGAAAAGGAGTTCATTTGAAAAACTACAACAAAACCATTTGTTCCCACCAAAACAGCGTTCACTGTATGACAAATGATGCTTTAGACTTATGAATAATTCTCAAATTCTAAGCAATCAAGTTTTAAAGATATCGTAAATCCTGTTTAAATGGCCTCATTCTTTACACGGCGGATATGGGAGGGATGCTAATAAAGTGCTACGTCTGAAATTGTCACTGACTCCACGCGTGGCTGGGAGATGTTCGGCGCGGGGCTGATGTATGGTGCGACCGACTGTATGGTGATGGAAATGTCGCTGTGGCCTCGTTAGCATTCTGCTGTAACCCTCGGGCAGGGGTGTCAGATTCTCTCAAAATTTACAGCTCCGCTCGGAACTGAAAGATTCTGTGCATAATGGCTGTGAGGGGCCTTATAATGAAAATACTGATCCACGCTGGCCTGGTCTGAGGAGGATGTTGATTAATGAACAACTACGTATGTGAAAGGTTAGAAGTGGCCAAAAGCAGCAAAAACATGGAACTGAAATATTTTAGTTGTCTTTCTTCATTATTGTAGTTATGTCCAATATCATCCAGGCTTCAAGCATCAGGCTCAGGTAGTTATCAGGAGGTTTTATGTGCAGCTTTTTAATGCCAACAAATCATCATAATGAGGCCTCCGCCATATTGTCTCCTATCGTATCTTTCTATAGGCAAGAAAGCTATGGGCTTGAGGCTGAGAGCCACAGACAGTGAGGGAGGCAGAAAGCATCAAGAAGGGCTAAAATAAAGTTGGTCTTTTCACAACAATAATATAAACTACTGTCGGCCATATTTAAATTCAGAAGTTTCCAAAGATAACAAACATGAATGATAAAAACTTGGGATTAAAGTGTTCGAGCTACCACGAATGTATTGTGTCATTTTCCTGTTTAGGCTTAATTGTTGATCAGTGAGTAACGAACAATGTCCTAAGTGTAAGGTGGCATTTTAAAAAGATTGATTTTGTCCAACTGACAGTTCAAAATATTCAGTTCACGATCATAGACGACAAACAGAAAAGTCTGAAGATGAATTTTCCATACTTTTGTTTGTTTTCTTTGATGATTCAGTTTTAAACACACTTTGGCTCAGATCATATTTTTTCCAAATGAAAACTAGACTTTTTTTTTCCAGTCAAATGCTGACATCCATTTTGATTCTGATCATATGGGCTGTAATTATAC
Source organism: Centropyge bicolor (assembly GCA_037975185.1). Classification (NCBI taxonomy): domain Eukaryota; kingdom Metazoa; phylum Chordata; class Actinopteri; family Pomacanthidae; genus Centropyge; species Centropyge bicolor. The sequence goes on from JBBMOC010000069.1 coordinate 1,243,131, forward strand.
TTTAAATATGGATTCATGTTGCTGCTTGTTGACCTGTATATTAAGAAGCTGGATATAAATGTAGAAAACTAAATGTGAGGGATGTAAATGAACAGACTGCAGAATGGTTTTTTGTTCGGCTGCACTGGACACTGCCCAGGCTTCATGTGTGAGGCAGTATGTAAATGAATACAGCCCTTTTCAAATGGTCCTGCGTGCGGTTCCCCCTCGTCCTGCTTCAGACGTCTCATTCCTTGAGCACTCTGCTAAGAAGGGTAGAAAATGTGAATTACAACTAAGCTACTTAACCACAATGAATTAAGGCCTAACATTTGAAAATTTGATACTGAAATTACTGTCATTATGGTGCATTATGTCTGAGCGTAATGATTGCTTTGGCGCTGTTTGAAGACAAAGGCAGACTCGGGGGGGAAAGCACAGTCGGAGGAAAAGTTGATTTCATGGCTGTTAATGATATGTGAACTTCAAACCTTAATTTCAGCAGGCATCATTTCCTGCCATTTCACAACTCCTCTTTTGTTAGCTACCTAAATAGTAATGCATCTGCAAATGATTTCTCCGTCTCCGGACAGAGTGAGCCATCTCTACAAAGAGCGACGTGTCAGACAGACAAATTACTCTTTTTTTTTTTTTTTTTAGACCGACGTTTGCTTTGTACAACATGTGCGTCAGAGAAGTTAAAATAAGAGAGAACACACTGTAAAGGCTTTACAGGAATGCATCGTGTTTTAATCTTCTATCACTAATTCATGGCTCTGATGGGTTTAGAGGACAGTATACATTTTCAAAGCACATGCATCTTTTAGCTGAAGCAGAGACACTGTACTTCTGCAGAGCTGACTTTGGACTCTGCTGTGTTTTTGTGGGTACAAAGTTTGCACCAAACATCCAGGGTGTTGACAAAGAGATGAACTGCATACCAAGATGTGGGACCACACAGTAACTGTGACCACATTTTCCTCACAGCTGTATTATCGAACTTCCAAAACAGTCACACGGAAAATAGGACGGCCTTAGCCTCCATTTTTTTTTTTTTTTTTTTTTAGGATGTTTCCAAGGTTGCAAACAATGTGCACCAACTGGAGCTGTTATTAATTCTCCATCAGTTTCAGTTTAGATGCCTGAAAGCCAATTAAAGGAAACTTAATTGAATCAGCCTCAGGACCCTCCTGAACAGGAACTCAAATGAATTGTGCTGCAGGACGGATGGCAGGAAAGAGAAGGAGGGCACGGAGGTTGAAATGACCAAGAGTCGGAGTTTTGCTTGGAATAATGGCTACACACTGACCTGCTATGATGTAAATTAAATCTTGCAACCTTATCCACCCAAACCAGATGCTGCGGATTTTATTGTTTGTTTTGTTTTGGTCTGCTGACATTATGACTCTTCAGTCTAAACCTGACACAAGTTTCAATCAACCGTGCTACATTTATATTTGTGGAGAGCAGCACTACTCGCAGCAATGGAAAAACAAGGCTCACTTTTCAAGCTGAACTGAAATTAAAAATCATTTATGTTGGGAAATTATAATGTCCTTGGTGTTTGTGTGCTTAATTGGTCGAGATTTTAATTACTACAACAAAGACATTTGTTCATTTATATATACTTTTTAAGTGCTCCTATGTATATGAGTGTTCTTGTGCATTTTCTGTCAGACTGATGATGTATTTACTGGTAATTTGATTAGTTTAATGTCTGTGTTTACAGGATGAGCTTGGACACAAAAAGTCAAAGGCTGTAGTCCAAATGAAATAACTTTTATAACGCAGTTTTAATTTCGCAGCCATCCAGGATCTCATGTCCAGACAGTGATAGAGATCACTTAGTTAGTTTGGGGCTCTAGATATGATTCATACATTTGTTTTTGAATAATGACAACAAGACAAAGGCAACAGAAACAAAGAGATGGAGAAGAGGAGTGGACCATGTATGGAACCCTGGGGGACACCACAGGAGATGGAGGCTGATGACTTGCTAACAGCGACACTGAAAGGTCTTCTGGATAAATATGAAAAAAGAAAACTCGAAGGCTGCAGTTAGACCTCTAAGCAAGAGGACAGAGCTGTTCCTTGACTCAGCAGCTGGACAGAGGTCATTAGTTATTCTCAGTAATGCAGATTCAGGACTGAGAAGAGCTCTGAAATACAGTTTTAAGCTGTGTGGGACAACAGTTGGTTACAAAGGACTTTTTCAAGGAATTTGGACATTGGTCTGTAATTACTGAGGACTGAAGGATCTAGATTCTGGTTTTTAAAGGAAGACTGGTTAACATGGCTGTTTTCAGGGAGCTAACAATAACTGGGAGAATACTGAGACTAATGCTGCCAATAAGTTGATAATACGATGCAGTTTGGGTGAAGTGCTGGAGTTAAAGGAATTCAGAGCTGCAGTGTTCTCAGAGGACGTGGACAGACAGTTCACAGATGGAATTAAACTAGCTCCAATGTCAAGTACTTTGTCTCTAAAAAAGTTTCGGAAACCCTCAAATTTTCACAAAAAGTGACGAGAATCCAAATTGCAGATCGACCCTCAGAAAACGGCTTTAAAAATGTTTTTTAAAATTAAATATTGTAAAGAAAGAAACTGTTTGAAGAGCTATAGAGAGCACCCTTCTGTCATTGTGTCCATTCTTATATTAAAGCAGTTCACTAAGCAACGCACACACATACATTCACACACATGTTCTACCTCAAGGCCATGTTCCATTGTCCTGAGAAGCCATGAAGAGGAATTCCTTTCATGTGTCATCTCCTGTCACAGCACTGTCCTCACAGAGGCTTAGTGACATACGAGAGGCCTCGGCACAGTGTCCTGCGTTTAGTCAAATGAAGAGTCTGGCAGCTGCTGCATTCATCAAAATCAAAGGATAATCTGCTTTCCATATAAAATCAAGTGATGATTAACATTTTTTTTTTTCAAATAGGGGGATGGGGGTGTAAATGCAGCACCTTTAAGGAGACACTTGAGAGACACGGGGCGGGAAAGGTTCCTGAACGGTGCTGAATTGTGTCAGAAGATCTGAAGTTATATGAACATGGAGTTAAGTCCTCATGTTTCTCTGTCTAGACTGACTTCTATATTTTACCTTTAATTGCCCATTGCATTTTAAAACCACTTCATTTAATTTATTCTTAAGCCAAGATATAAATCACAGAATGAAAATTCTAGCCGTAAAATACTAACACGATATTAAATCTAGCGTAATGAATTCTATTTTATTGTCTCCAATAGAATGTTTAAAAAAATGTTCCATTTTTAATAAATCTTCAAAATTTACATTTATTCATTTGGCAAATGTGGTGTGATGAAGTAATGTTCAAATTAGCACATGTACCACGTCAGGAGAAGAAGTGCTCTTGAGAAACGGCCGTGTCAAAAATAAGAGCGGGAGAAAGTGGGTTTGATTTTACCACCAGACAACTAGTTTAAAAGTGAAGCAGCACCACACTGATGAAATTAAATTCCCTGACAGGACATAAACTTTTGAAAACACTTCTCTATTATACCAATATGTCTCCTGCAGTTATCAGGTGAGGAACCCCTCTTGGTATCAAGAATTACAGTTTTTTTAATAAGAGTGCATCACTAGACACGCAGTCTACCCTCCTCACCCCGGCTCTGTGTCGGACAAGGGCTAATCAGGGCCAAGGAAGGGAGCTGTGAATCTCTTCCTCCTTCACAACTCCCCACCGATGTCTTCTCCACCGGAGTCCAATCAAAGGGAGCAGAGGCCATTAGGCGACTCTGGACCTCCTTTTCTTTATAATTACACCCTCCTGGATTGACCGAGCACCAGCTAGCCCTCTGCTATTTGCGGTAATTAGTCCAGAATGTGAGCTGTCAACATGCAAAAATCGTGCCAGTAGGCCCACAATGCCGCGGCCACCCCCACTGTGTTCAACAACAAGCACCTAGCCTCGGCCACTGGAATGCATTAACTTTCTCCTCTCTTTTTTTTTCCCTCGGCGACTCATGTCAAATCCAGGTCCCTCAGAACAAAATCTTAATAATTAACTGGCAAATTTTAACATGATTGCTTGTGACACACCTACTCTGGTAATTATTGCTTTGAGGCCATGTGCTAATGAAATTAATGCATTCATTGCCCCAACAAATTAGCATAACTCATACAAATGGCCCACATTTGAGACCCCGTTGCAAAGAGGGAAAACAACATGCGAGAAAAAGCAGCATCGACAAGAAAAAAAAAAAAAAAGACTAGAAAATGAAACGGTTGGCACATTGAATTGGAGACTGTATGATGAGTGCGGTTTGCTCAAAGTCTTAATAGCTAAAGGCTCTTAATGTTAACCAAGGGTGATTGCAGTAATGCATTACAGAGTGATAGCAGCGCAGCACCAAATGATTATCACTATCATCATTATAGTCATTGCCGATCTACATACACATCCCTCTCTGGACAAGTATTAAATGGCCGTGCCACCGCAGACATTAAAATGTTATTATACTGATGCATTAACTTACTGCAGCAAAGTTCATATCAATAAACAGCAGAAGCTTCCCAACAATCATTCTCTAAATGGCACAGCTGCCACTCGCAGCATTCACCAGTCCTGCCACTAACCCCCGTTCATGGCTGTTTGGTCTCTCAGCGGGACGTCGCTCAGACATTTACTGCCCGCCATTAATAATTGATGACGATGCCATCGGTACAATGGACGAATACAAGTGCAGCGGTCAGTTGGAGACGCTGCAGACGTGCGAGAAATGTCCCCTCTTAGGTAAAGGAAGAGCAGCGACGGTTGCAACACCTAAAAAATGTGTTTGCCTGCAGCCAAACACTGTCAGGGACACGGACAAAATGAAAATGGCTTCCATTTAACGACACTGAGTTATATCATTACAGTCAGGTGAGAGGGCCGGTTAGCATGACGGCTGGTGGTCGTGTTTCCGAAGTTTGTACAGCACAGAATCACTTCAGAGGTTTGGTCAAATGGTAAATGTCTGATAGAGAATAATAATGTAGGACATTTTGAGCTTAATGTTGAAATGAAATTAAACATGGTCTTTTCTTGCTAATAAATCAGTAGATATATGTAACTGATGTTTGTTTGGACTTGTTCTCATTTGGTCAAAATTGTAATTACCAAAAAGAAGAAATTATCTGTTTTTAATATCAACTAATTACATTTACTCAAGTATTGTACATAAGTACAATTTTGAGGTACTTTTGCTTTGAGTATTTCCATTTTCTGCCACTTCTACTACTTATATTTGACAACTTTAGTTACTTTGCAGATTAAGTTTAATAACACAAATATGACCAACAAATACACCATAATGTAATATTTTAGATTAAGATAAAACTTTATAGATCAATGTGAGGAAACTTACAAGCAACAGATAAACTAAACCTTTACAAGCTTCCACTTTAAGACGTCAATAATTATAATCCAATAATATGACATACATTATTCTGAAATATGCCACTCTGCATAATGAGTACTTATACTAGTTTTGGTACTTTAAGTATATTTTCATGCCAGTACTTTGTTGCTTATATTTAAAGAACATTTTCAATGCAGGACTTTAATTTGTATTTCTACATTGTGGTATTACTTCTTTTGCTTTAGTACACTCATCAGGCTGTTGGTAGAAGACTGTGTAACAGAGACATGTTGTCTTCTTTAAAGAAAACAACATCGCACTCGTTCACTCTTTGGCCCCGAAGGGAGACAAAGACAACTTGCTGGATGAATAATAATCATTGGAGACTGTGTTCATGATTTCATGTTTAAAATATCTTAAAATCCTGAAAGGTCGTTGTCAGAGTTACTGTGACATTTCCTTCTCTCCCATACATACACACAAGAGCAGGCAGCAAAGATCACATTTTCTAGCGTCCGCGGAAGAAAAAAACGATGAATAAAACAGTCAGTAGGCAGCTTCTGATGCTTTGACCCACGGCACAAGCATGAATACATACAACACATCAACAGCATACTTCCTAATCGGAGATGGTTAGTAATGTGGCCACCTTATCCAGCATGAAACCCCATCTGTGATGACACATCAGCTCCACCATTTCATACGAATAAACTCACAAACACAAGACACAATGTGTTGACAGAAAATTTGCATTAGGAATGTACCACAGGAAAGCGTGATTAATTTCTGCTCATGAAATGAATACAGATTTTGTCATTACATGGCTTGTATCCTTTGCCAAATATTGTAATGTTTCTCCCTCCTTTTCCGCAGCGAGTGTTCTGCCGCAGTAATAAGGAATAAAAGACAGCTCATAAGCAACACAAATGCTGGCAAACCAGCTAAATCACAGAGCAAAACAAAGACCTGATTGCTCATTAGTATTATGGATCTGCTCTGTTTAAATCTGTTTTGTGAGATGCAGCCACTGGTTAATGACTTAAAAGGTGTTTGTTTAAATGCCTGCTACCTACATTTCACACAGTAAGATTAAAAGAATGAGACATCATCAGATATCTCGCTGAATGTTTATAATACCCCCGCCCCCCCAGGACACACACACACACACACACACACACACACACACACACATCAATACGCTTACCTTGGCTTTGCAGACAACGCATCGCAGCCTGTCTTCACTCCCACGTCCCTGTAAGGAAACAATATTTAAAAGTAATTTAGTGACAGTGAACCATCAAAAAACAACATTTCTAAGGCATGAGTGACAAATCATCTGTTCGTGTTTTGATCAATAAACTAATTATGTTTGTTGGGAAAATGGGATTGTATTTTTAAGCCAAAGGTGCATTATGCATAATGATGCTAATTCAATTACAGCGCTAAAAAACTGTACAGTACCACGGCCCCCGAGGTGCAAAACACACAGTTCACAACACAGACAAGTCAAGGCTTCAGAAAACAACAACAAGCAAAAGACAACAAACAGAAAACTAAAATGCTGTTGCGAGCCACCGTACAGATGCTAATCAATAATAAGACGTCCATAACGAGATGCTGTGTTAATGCAAACAGTTCACGCTCGACAGAACGGCACATGAAACTAGAATAACATGCTGGCAACAATCTTCAGGCTGGTGCTAACTATCTGAAGATGCTAATAACAAGAAAAAAGCATTTGTACAAACACAAAGTGCCAAATCCACTGCTAATACGCATGGCATGTAGGAGCCCATTTTGATAGATGTTAATGGCATATAATTATAGAACACTGCTATTAGGCAATGTGATTTTATAAAGAGGACCATTGCCCCTGGCACTGTGGCCTGATTGCTGTGAGTGTTGGGCTAATGAATGTAAACCAAGTCTGTTTGCAGTGATGAGAATTATCAAGCCATGAGAGAGAGACAGAGTGAGAGAGGGTGAAGAGGGGGATGGGGGGGGGCTGAACTCACTATTCACACCACTCGCAATTAAAGGGGAAATATAGGCTTGCACACTCACAGTGCTGACATAAACACACACACAGAAACACTTACATCACAGACGAAAAGCATATCTAAAACACGTCAGCGTGTAAACTCATCTTCTCATTATGCTTTTCATCTGTTCACACTTTGTTCAATGCTTCACTCTCCACTGAATCAATGCTATATTTAGCTAGCAAGCTGTTAGCATTTTCAAAACCTCTTCTTTTTTTCCTCCAACTACGTATTTTATTTCAGACGGATGGGATTACAAATTCTGCACAGCATTTCTTTTCGCAGAATACTCTTCCCATTAACTTCAATGGAGTGAAACCAGATGTATAAAAATGAGAAACATATTTATCTGTTGGGAAAGCGAGTGTATAGCATTACTTTCCACAAGCCTGCATCTTTGCTCTGCATATTCTCAAGCCGTCGTTGGGTTGGGCAGTGAGACACACCAGGCCGCACTCGGCTGGTGCGGTACGAGCCTTACAGTCCTCCCATGCCCTTGTACTTTGTGCTGCGAGGGGTTTCACCCCTCTAGGAATGCACTCCCTATAATGAGGGTCAGGGGTCAAAGTGCTGCCGCGCCTGGAGGCCAGGATCTCCTAGGCACACTCAGTCACTGACTCTGTCCCTATATTTAAATCCTGCCTCAGGACATGTTTTTCAAAGGGCATCTCCTAACTAGTTCCTGGTTACTAATTAGTTTTGTGCCATGCTATTTGTCTTTGGGAACCTGGGAAGGAGAGGAGGGGGGTGGGGGGGGGGCACAAATGAGGCAGTCTAAAAAAAGATAGCGTATGGTTTGCCTCAGTGCAGATGATAATCATTCAGATAGTCCTCTCCTGCAAACACGCTGAAGTATGTATCAACAGTTGTGGAAATGAATGCCAGCGCCGTTTTGTTGTGTTTGAATTCAGCCTGCCCGCTGTTTAGTGACAACATCTGTGTGATACTGTTGTGGCTGAAATTAAATAAGGACGTGGAATTCGCCCTTTTTTGTGCAAGTCGCTCTTAGCGGCGGTAACGGTGCATGCTATCACTCCCAGCTGGCGAGCTCGCTCTCCCTCTCTCTCTCGCAAGTCAAATCATTATTGGATTACATTTTCTGGCTTCATAAAATGCGGTTAAGAGGCACTTTAGACATATGTGCATGACCTGCTTTCCAGAGATGGCTATCAGAGCAAAAGTGACAGGTCAATTGCTGATTTCTGTTCCGTAAAAGGGAAAGGGCCTCCCTACCCTGAGCACTCTAAAAGGTCGCACGCTCGCTCTCTCTTCCTCTGTCTGCTCCACTCACACACAAAAAACCAAAGTAGTCTTGTAGCATCAGCACACACTCTGTGCAGAGAGCGCCGTGTGTGTGTGTGTGTGTGTGCGTGTGCTTCATGAGGCCGAGCTTGTGTGTCTGTATATAATTGTATAGTGGGAAGACACACACTTAATGGAAGTGGCTCTTCACTCTGACAGCTGGGTGGTGCAGATGAAAGGTCTGCTGTAGCATGTTGTCTACCACTTGTGGAGTATCCAAAGAGACCCGGAGCTCAGAGGAGTGGACGGCACAGCGGCAAACCAGTCAGCAGCAGACGCACATCTTTAACTTTAATTAATGAACAATTTGTGATAACTCATTCATTTACTATGTAGAGTGCCTTCCAGATACAGTGTATTCTAGTGCAGAATGGGATTGAGATGTTATCATGATATGGGGGCAGGCACTCTGAGAAACCATACAGATAAGTACAGATATTGTTCAGCCCAAAAGTGCATAAGATTGAATTAATTTTATCGGCTCTTTGGTTCTATTTAAAGCTGCAATTTACTACTGCACTTGTAGCTGGGTGAGTCGCAAGATACAGATTCAAAACCGAATGGTCATGACTGGTGAGTCCTAGTTATCCTGACTTTAAGTCTCTGGTCTCACTTCCCATGAGTCCACCCAACAGCATCTCATCATCAGGATCTACCTGTCTGGGAAATGCCCACACAGGTTCAGCCCAGTTTATGACAGAAGCTTTTGTGTTTTAAAAAAGTCTCGAAAACTGATCTCATCAGGGTTATTTTCTCAGGCTTGACAAAGGTCTCCCAGAGCGACATAAGACTATATACAACTACAACAAGCTAAAATCACACATTTGACCTATTGTGCCTTTGTAAAGTTCAATGTGTTCGCAAATGAACGCCAGTTTATGCATCCAGCAATATGAACATAAATATAATATTCACTTTCCTTTTAGCTCTGTTTTGGTCTCCTCAAACTCCTCAGAAAAATGCCATTGCTAAATGCTAGTTGTTAGCTTGTCTTAGCTAGCTAGTCAGTCTGCTGTTTGGTGTTAACAGGGTTTTGTGAGTTTTTTGTCTGCTGCTACTGAGAGAGTGATGAACTAAACGATTAGGTGTTAAACCAAAACAATGTGCTTAAAGAGGCTAAAAGGCCCAGTAGAACTGAGGGGAGTTGTCTATGAGTTCATGACTACAAGCAACCCTTTTCATATCACACAGACATTTGATTCATATGATTCAGTGCAGCTTTAACTTACAGAATACTGTATCCTATGATAGCCAGAGCTTTCAACCAGCATTAGTAGTATCATAACATGATTATTATGATGCCCTTGAAAGTAGCTGAACAGACATTCCATTATGTGTAAGAACAGCACGGTGATATATAATGTGTCCATGCAAACTAACAAGGCCCTAAAGTGTATTTTCATGTCATGTGACATAAAAACATACAGAGGAGGTTTATTACTTATATGAATAATTGCAGCTGAGGTGTAAAATCTGCAGTTAAATTTACATTTTCACATCAACACACCTCTTCGCTCGCGTTTTAGCTTTTACTTTTTACTTTTGGGAAAATACTTATACAGAGGCAATTATACGTTTTTACAATTCTGGCAGCGGCAGCGGCAGTTGGCTGGGAATTAATGGAGGAAGAGTAATTAGCATGAGCTGCAATAAGCACCATGACTGAACAGGAAGAGAAATGTATGCCACCTACAGAAACGTACATTTCATTAAGTGAGCAGAGTGTAAAGGGATCTTTTGGGAGGTGCGGTATAAAAACACATCAGTGACCGCTGCATCCACACGACGACTGGTTCAAGGAGTGCTACAGATGTTAATGAGATATTCTGCAGTAGGTGACAGGTGTCAGGTGCGTGAGAGCTTCCTGGATTCCTGCCAGTCCATTACGAGGCACTTCTCAGTGTTTCAGCCTCTGTGTTTCAACCGTGTAACGATGACGTGTTATCATTGTTAGCAACCCTCATTAAAACTAATTGGTATTGCTATTTGAAAGGTAGCTCGTTACCTTGAGGCAAACAGCAACGTTTTGTCTCTATGAGGAATGCTAACATGGCAAACACATTTATTCACCGTGAGAAATCCAACACAGACATTTCCCTCCGTCACATTCTGACAAACGGCCGATGAGGAAGAACAGCCAGAGTGAAATTCAAAATATCAAGGTTCCCTACATGGAAAGTCTTTCTTACCCTCTGGATCCATGTGGACAGGCACACGTGATGGGCAAGTAAATTCTTGCAGTCACAGAAATTCCTCAGTGGGTCACTGGCTTGAAGTTCAACATCCCTGCATATAAAGCACTCTGACGTCTCTGAAGAAGAAGAGGAGAAGATAGAGGTTATGAATGCTTTAGCACTGATTTCACGATGCATCAAAGACTTTTCCCACATTCACGTTAGGATTCACTGCTGCTCTGGAAACTGTTAATTAACCCGGAATTGATCATAGTTGTGAATCATTGTGTTTTCTTTAGAGGGAGACATTTGCAAAGATCCCCGCTTATACTGCAGCTCATTTCCTATTACAGCATTCAACACACACTGCGGCGCTCCCTCGAGCTTTAGACCTTTATTTCGTTCCCAGTGGGAGCGTGGCAAAGTGAATCTGGGCTTTTAAAGTAATTGTAGCAGGTTGACATTCCTGACAAGACAATAAACACAACAGTGCAGAGGTGACTGACAAGAAGAAATGAAATTATTTTCTCCTTTGTTAATGGTGCCATTATTTGATTTATGTGCAAAACAAAGAGCAGGTATAGATTTTTATTTTCATTGTGTTACTTCGAACCAAAATTATGTTTTGTTTTTTTTTTACTTTTATTCTGCAGAGATAACAGAAACAAAGATCCACTTTCTAAAATATTGTCATAATTAGGCAAAACCTGCTTCTTAAATAAGACACATGTGAGTACAATATTGACTCCGGTTCGGTTTCCACCAACTCCTGAGGCCCATGTGGCACTTTAGCAGCTCCACTATATTCAACTCTCTATGTCTGGAACTGAGGTTGACAAGAGCAGTGACTCTGAACCAAAACAATAAAGCTGTGGGCCCGAACACCAAAACAATGAGCTGAAAGACGCTAAAACATCTGTGAACTGCAGAATCAGGTGACGCTTGTTTCTGTGGATTTGTGAGGACTAGCAGCTCCTTTTACTGCACAAGTCAACATTTCACACATTGTTCTCAATATATTGATTACCACAGCTTTAAGGGAAACATACTCTTCCCTTCATCTTTATATTTACTCCACTTATGTTTGGTTACATCAGGTTGACCTTTGTTTAAAATGCAATAATTGGTGAAAATACCCCACAGTGAGAATTACACAGATTGAAACTTGCATTGGTGATAATGTCACGAAGCACTATGTGACAATGAGCAAATTATACTTATTATATTCAGGGTCATGTGGGGCTAAAGTGTATCCCAGCATGCATTGAGGGAGAGGCAAGGTTCTTTCTTGGCTCTGCGGCGTAATGACGTGACTACCATAACTTCAGGATTATCACCAGTTTGTTTTAGTGGATATTTCATCATTTCTCCAAATTAGCTCATGAAATTTACAAGGATTTACAAAAGGTGCCAAAGCCTGACCTGATGGAAGATTTAGTTTGGCAGCAGCCGGGTGAAAAGACGGATCTGGAGTTGTTAATTGTTAACGACAACACATTGTTTGCTGCCTTCACAACTTACGACAGCTGCTTTGAACTCACAGCTGAAACGAGGCCTAATATCTCGCAGTAAAATGATCCGTCGTGGTTCAATTAGGAGTGGACATAAAAGGTGAGCAGTGGAATATATCATGCGCTAGCTGCCAGGCATGTGGTCCTCGCCCTGGGCTGGAGTTAAACACAAGATCCATTCACGGTTTTATGCTCCTCTGTGCTGCAACCAGCATCTCAGATTTAACCAGCGAACGTGGCTAATAACTCTGTCAGCGATGATTTTTGAAGCTAAATGTTGGACAGTAGCTCGGAGCCAGATTTGTTGGTTTCATCCCATAAACACATCGGGAGACAGCGGCGAGAGCTCGCTGTCATCTGAGCGTTCGCCTTGCTGGGGAATAAACTGCTGCCTCAGAAGCTCCTGTCTCTTTTGGGCCTCTCGTTGAACCAGATTGCTTCAGGTGAAAATCTATCTTCAGATGAAAAATCCTTTAATCAAAGGGTGGGTTTTTAATGTAACCCATCAGATTCTGTGTAAGCAGATTTTATTACTGACCAGGCATATATCTCACCTCGCATTAAAATCTCTGAGACGAGCCGTGAAACAGAAAAGCCAGATAAACTTTTTTTTTTCTGTAACACCTGGTTTGGTGAAGTCAAAAATCAGGCATTTTCAGATAAATGTGTGATGTCTGGCTGCCACTTCCTTTACCCTCCTGCTACTGACACCAACCACCTGGCCTGAAAATGAATGAATCATCACTCCGGTGAGGAACCTTCCAAATACTACTGGGTGTCAAAATTCATATGTTTGCTTCCTTTCAGTGTGTCTGTCGAACAATATATCAGGTTTAGTTGGTTTTCACTCATTGTCAGAACAACTCTGTGTGTGTCGGAGAGTTGGTAGAAAATAATGGAGCCATGCAGAGACTTACATATAGAGCATGACAGTAGCTAACAGGCAGCGTGCGCGTTTCAACAGCCTGACCGAAAATATTTCCAAACTCACTGTGATGGCAGGTTCACCAATTATAGCCACAAGTCCTTTTTAACATTTCATTCCCCCAAATCTGTGCTGCTTTTACGATCATTATGGCAAGCCCCGAGGCACTTGTGCAGCTCGGCGCCGCTGCTGAGAAAATAACTAGAAAACAACATTACAACAGAGATGTAAACATGCGGCGTGTCAATCGCAGCCGAGCTGACACGTCTGCGTGATCTGTGACTCCCATAATTAACTGTCAGCGGTGTCACTGTTCGGCAGCGTTTCACATGAAGGTGAGTGCTCGACTAACTGGCTCAAGTCGCCCTCTCTACACATTTGAACAGCTAACAAAACTTCCTGTGTGCAGCGGTGGCGGTGGCGGCGGCGGCGGCGGCTCCGGGCTGTGTTGTTTCCATACAGGGCGATTCTGTGCTAAAACAAAGCTCGTCAGTTGGAGCCGCTGATCTCCCACTATCACACAGGAGACTGAACCAACAGCAACTCCGTCACAGCTCTGTTTATACTGCCGGAGCGTCTGAAAATGGCTCTAGTGGTGGGCGTCTGTCAGTGATGTTTTAATTCCCCGCTGCACAGTATCACGGCCATGAATCACGAGATAGAAAATGAGAGAAGGATGGAAGCCGTAATCTCGACAGAAGCAGTCAAACCGAGCCGTGCGACTTGCTGAGTTTGAGACAACGCACAGTACACTATACACTAAACAAATGAGGAAAATGCCAGATTGAGATAATTTAATCGTCCGTTGCATTGCTAACGACCTCATTAACAAAAGAATGATGGGAAATCAGCATGGTCTGGGCGAGGAACCGCCTGTGTGACAGCCATCTGGCTACAATGGGGGGTGGGGTTGGATGGGGGTTGGGGGACTGGTAAGTTAACACCACGGCCGTCAGGACTTCCAAGCGCAGGCCGAGAGCACCTCTAGATGGAAGCAGGGATTAGTGTCGGACTGACCAAGGTGAATTCAGCTTTTAGTTTTCTGTCAATAACGTGATCCGAGTCATGAAATAAGATTATAGATTAAGTGAAAGTAGAAAATACTGGAGACACAAGCCTGGTACTGAGGAGGGACTTTTCAATGAATCCAGAACAAAGCTTCAAAATCCTTGTCAGTCTCCTGCTATTTTAACTCATATGAAGGTGATAAAGGAAAAACAAGTGATGGCTCAAAAGGTGGATTCACTTAATGTTTTCCCAATCATTTGCACATTTACAGCAGGTTACATTAAATTACACACCTATAGCACATTTATGATATATGTATGAGGCCATATGTCAATCTGGCCTGTATGTGTTTATCAAGCAAAATAAGTCCTAAGAGGCCAAAAATTCTCAGAGCTTATTAAAAGCTACTGTTGTGAAAAAAAGGCTTTACAACCTGAAGACAACAGGGAAAATGCATCTTTTCAAAAGTAATGATTTAGGTCTGCAGCGACCACAGTGACTCAAACTTTCTGCAGATTCATTCATTTCCACGAGCTGCGTTCATGCAAAACGTCTGGTAATGACCTATTAGTGTATTTAAAATTACAGATGATGGGCCCATAAGGTTGGAGAGACACTTTTTATTGTTACAGTGGATTTCTCTTGACTTGACGATGGTACGGAAATAACTAATATTTACCACAGCTGGAAAAGCACACAAGTTAAACTCTAGCACTCCAGCAGTTTAGTAACATACGTCCACACAGTTAGGAGAGAAGCAACGGCTCAGAGTTTTTCATTTCCCACAATGCAACTCAATACCTTCTTAAATTAGACATGTTTTCACAAGCTAAGACGAACTTTCTCTGATGAGTAAACTGAACTCAATGTGTAAATGCAGTGGAGTGTGCCTTTAAAGACTGAATGCCCCCGAGAGGGATTAATTAATTAAACTGTTCTTCTTCCCCTTCACAAGCAACGCTGCTCAGACTGGACTGAAAAGTTAAAGAGTCAAAGTCATCCAGGAGAGACGCTTCACTCCACAGCTCTCACAAAGCGTGCAACAGTATATTATGTATATGTTATTATTAGTACTATAGGTATTGAAAAAGCTATGAATGATAAGTCAAGGTAGCTACTTTAATTGTATGTACATTTATTTTTTTAAGCCGCACAACTGGCTGAAAATTGCAAATTTCAGAAAACTATGATTCATCACAATCCTACGAAACTACTTTGTGTTGCAAAATAAGTACAGGAAGTACATGAGCCT
This sequence comes from Centropyge bicolor, assembly GCA_037975185.1. Classification (NCBI taxonomy): domain Eukaryota; kingdom Metazoa; phylum Chordata; class Actinopteri; family Pomacanthidae; genus Centropyge; species Centropyge bicolor. The sequence goes on from JBBMOC010000069.1 coordinate 1,258,695, forward strand.
ATATGCGGTCTAAGTGGTTTTCGTCCTACTTTAACTTTCAACACTTTCCCAGGAACTGACTCTGAGATGCTTGATAGACACAGACTCTCGGTGCGGAAACATCGGAGTGACAGAGAAACATTATCAGATAAAAAACGTATTCATATGTGTAATATATGATCCTCGTGAAACTGAAAGTAAAACTTCACAAACATACCCATGAATAAACTTCTGCAGGACTCTGCTGAAGACAGAGGCTGGCACTCACTGCACATATTTCACTCTTTGCTGTGGCTGAGAGACGACTTCTTCCACTCACTCCTGAGTGCTTCCAGATACCAGCAGCTTCCTCCACTTCCTGTTAACTTTCCTCTGCTTTCTCTCGCTAAAGTTTTATGATCATTTAGAGACAAATCAACGAGTAAAAACAAAACTTTACCACTGCACTTTCTACTACAGCCGTCAGCTGATCGCTGTGTTTTTGTTGTTGAGGAAGTTGTGAAACGAGCAGCCAATCACAGCCGCACAGAGGGCTACGTCAGGACAGGAAGACCAACGGAGAGAAAAAAAAAAACAGCTCCAGTGAAGTTGCTGCCTTCGCTGTCAAGACTGTCTAAAAGTAGATGTTTTAAGAAACTGATGATTGTAACATGACACAAAGGTAGACGCTGTTTAATTTCAGCCACACGCACTTCTCTGTTTAAGAGAATATAGTGTAAAGTTGGCAAAATTTCACAATGAAGGAGGAGCAAGCGATGGAAGATTTCTATCCAAAAAAACAACGCTGTGTTGCAACAAACCATCATGTTGCTCACTGCTGGGAAATGACTAACAGATTCTGGAATTTCCCCATGCTTCAGCATATTGAGTACAAATACCAAAGGAAAGTTCCCCAGCAACAGTTGTGGCATTAATTTGTGCTCTTACCAGCCTACGTTCAGAACGGTTTCCTGTCTTAGAACTCGGAGATATGGAAACATCAGCTGGTATTCAACATATAAATTAATCCACTATTTCAAGTCAAATTGATTCCTTTAAGTTTAAAATGATTTTGCTGTAGGTTTAGTATCTATATTAAGCGAAAATTTTATGAGCTGCAAAAAGAAAACTGACTTAAATACATATCATACAATAACACACACACAAAATCTTAAATCTTAAAAAAATCTTAAATCTTGTCCCAAAGTGTAAAATGTTTGAATCATAGGTCATTTTCTGAAGCATGTCTTATCATGAAAGGAGGGAGGGAAAAAGCAGATAATGGTAGTTTGTTGCTGAGTTTCTCTCACTGGCTGGTTGCTTATGAATCATAGTAATACCTTACTTATATTGCACAAAAACAACGGTTTAAAGTAAAGAGATAAATTTAAAAAAGTAACAACATATGAGGTGTATAAAGAGATCAAGGTGGCATCTTTTTTTAAACCTTTCCTGAACCAAAAACATGAGAAAAAAATGTACAGAAAAGACGGAATGTTTTTTTTTTAATCTGCACACAAAAAGCACAAACTTCCTTTAGCAAGTATCATCAGCATACTACTAATATAGGTGGATGCTGCTTCAAGCTAGCGTTGGTTAATTAGCTAAAGTTGGGTATCTACAGCTGATAAAATCTGTCGTCATTTCAGCTAGAAATGAGACGCCTGCTTTTATTTACTTCTGGCTGAATTCCCTGTTTTCTACCACTCGAGTTCTACGAACCGTGTGATCACTGTAAACTTCATACCCATCTATCTGGCTTTTCATACTAAAACAATAGCATGTGGTGTGTTTAGCCGACTAAACCAACCCTGCTGTGCCTATTTCAGGAAGTGGGCTGTGGGATCCTGAAGGACTGCCATGTATTTGATTAAAGATTGCTTTGCTTCTGCGACTCGCTGTTAATAACGTCATTAAGCAATGTAACATATGAAAAGTTTCTCATTTTTCTATAAAGAAAATGTTTCGATCACTGTCGGCGTTTATATCATTTTTAATGCCCAATGATTCTTATAACTGCTGTCAAAACATTTCAAAACCCACCAGATCACACAGATCATGTGAAATCTGTATTTCTCTGTGAGTTCTGAACACCTTCTCTAACAAAGCACTCGGCTCCAAATGAGAAAGTCTGAGCGAAGTTGTGGGGATGGGATATGTCTACACTCTGCCTAATTAAATGGCACGTCTCCTACTATTCATGAAGAGCACTTATTAAAACAAGCATTCACATCCAATCCACGAGATAAATGACTTTACACCAAGTGCCATGAAGCCCATTAAATTGCTTCTTTAGAGATGGATCAGGTCCAAACACACAATCAAAGGATTTGACTGGGATTATCTCAGATTAGAAACACTCAGGGACAAATGAGGAGATGACAGGATATCATACGTTGAAAGGATAAATTAGCAGTCACATACCAGACCAAATTTGTGACGGGTGTTAGGGAATAAAGAGCGGGAGGCAAGATTGAGTGCTAAAAAGCAAGGAACAGCTCTTTAGTTTTTAGTAAGCCCAATGATACATGGCCAATGTAAACCTCAGTAAAAGCTTTTCCCTCTCCCTCTAAAACCTCCTGCCATGTAAATAAAGTCCACATCAGGGGGAGAATCAACCACTAAAGATGAAGAAATGGACGCTAAGTAACGTGTGAGAGATTAATCTGTTAGTTTATGACCTCATGACGTTACTGTGGAAAACATATCGCATTGAAGAACCTCTCACGCTATGATCCTCTGCTTTTTGTGCATTTTCAAGCTCACTCTCGAAAACGTTTTGAACTGGCTTTGAAGCTCAAAATGAAACCAAATTGATGGATCATTGTAATCTTGGAATTCACATATTTCAGTGACTAGTTAGCTTTGATGTTATTATGATGCTAAAAATGAATATTGAAGCTATTTTATTTGGTCTTTCTTTTAGTCAAAACTGACAGTCTCATTGGTCTGTGAGCAGAAGTTGAACAACCATCAGTTCTTTATTTCAGGCGCACAGACACTGTGGGTCGTCCAGCCTTCAGCAACTCCTTTAAAAAATGCAGCCCTACAGAGTTTGCTATAAACTAAACCAGTTTTAACCAAACACGTGAGAATTGTGAGCTTAATTTTGAAATCTTTTCTTGTGTGGTCGATATTTTAGCTCCCCTCTAATTTGAATATTTAAATGTAAAGTACAGCGGGCCAAGTGCTGATAAAACACTTTTCAGGAGGATAAATAATGTAGGCAGTCGTTAATGTTAGCATGTACTTCTTTGCATATTTTAAAACCAATGAGGACCTCCGTTCTATCGCATTAAACCAAGGCTTTCGCTTTCTCCCAGACGGCAATAAAAGGTATTTTGGAGGGTTTGCACATTAAAGAACTGTGACCTTTGAACTCGACATAATCTTCTGTCATACACTCGCTTGTCAGGCTCTTTTCCCTTTGTGCTCCGACGAGGTGGCGTGGACAGTGGGAAGCAATGCAGCACCTGCAGCTCCTGCTGAAAGCTGAGAAGCTCGGTTCATCTACTCTTTGATCCGTTTCATCGTCTTTCATGATGAATGATGTGACTTACAGTTGCCTCGGTGGTGGATTTCATTTGACTTTCTCCAACAGTTCACAAGTTCACCGACTATCTGAGGTTCCATATTTGCTCAACACTTTTCAAAAACAAAGAGATTATGTCCCATCGTTACCATCCACTCCCACTGGATGCAACTTTTTGTTCATGTTACATCAACACCTGCTCAGTCAACGGCAGCTCCACTGTTAAAATTACCAGACAGTCAACACTCACAGCGATAGGTAGCTGCTCTGATTATTGGTCAGAACCAGAAATTCACACTTCCTGGACAACACTAACATAGGGGTCGCTTTCACGGCAGAAAAAAAAAAGAAAAAAGAAAATATAATAAACCTAAAACTTCTTATTTGTGGTCAAAGTCTAAACAAAACACTGCAGATACATATATATATACACACATACATATACACACACACACACACACACATATATATATATATACTGATTTCTTAAGAAAATTCAATTTCAGTTTTACTTTAAATAAACCTCCATGACACACACACACACACACACACACACACACAGAGTACTTCTCAATAGAGCACTGAATGCCTTTGATCACTCCACTTGATCACAGCTTTAAGATGTCAGCTGCGTGTGAGATAGGGAGAATTTGTCATTGGCTGCTGCCAACTTTCTCTCTGTCATCCAATTTTACTACCTTGATTTACAGCAGACGCCGACAATTTGAGTGTGAATGAGGGCGTTTCACAGAAGCATAACTCCATATCTAACACCTCCTCACAAACAATAAAGTGCTGAAGTTATTTTGTTCTTGTCTCATCCTCCAACATTAACAAGGCTCCATTAACAGGCACTGCAGGGAACAAACCCTGATCTTCTGGATTGTTCTCTCAAGCTCTGTTTGCGACAACAAGATAAAAACAGTTATTGTTGCAAACTTCTACAGCAAGGTCAGACGTTCAAGGTGACAACACAGTGTAAATCGAGGGTCTGAGGACAGAAGGTGTTGTTCCCTGTACAGACTGTGAAGCCCTCCTGAGGTAAAACATGATTTGCGACTTTGAGCTATATAAATAAAATTTGTGTTGACTTGATTTAAATATTCAGACTTGACCATGTAAAGCTTCGGGAGGTAGAGAATTTTCACTCCATTAGAGAGGGGACAAGCATAATTATGAAAATGAGATAAGGGATAATCAAAATGACCTGATTGAAAAAAGAGAAAAAGTCCTCCAGTGCAGAACTTGGTTTGATTGATTCAGAGCAGATGAGCCCAGGGCTCCACTGTTGGCAGCCCAGGGTTCATGCTGTAATGATAGCTTTATAATTAAGATTAAAGACCAGAGAGCACAGACAAGACACTCGAGTGGTGTTGGGGGCTTCTCCGATGACACTGGGAATAATTGGAGAGCAGTATCTACAATCCCTACCTCCCCAAAGAGTAGGAGACTGTGGGTTTCACTATATGCAAACACTGGATGAGACTGACAACTGGAATGAGGCTGAAATATCAAGATCGCTGAATTCGTTCAGACGGGGAAATAACTCACAATCTATGTGTCACTGGCAGATCTAAAAAAAGGAAGCGCTTGATTTATGTATAGTGTATAATTTTAAAAAATGAAGCAAAAGGCATGTGTTAAACAGCAGATTATGTGTGATTATGATGATTCACTCTTTACACGGGGCAGATTGGAGAGCCATCTGGGCAGCAGTTCTGACTGAGGCAGACTGACTTCTGTTACTAATGAGTTGGACGGCATGAAAAGAACAACCGCATTCTCCACAACTTTCTTCTCTTACGTTCGAGGAGGCTTTCTGTCCGACGTTTTAAACGACGACGAGGAACAGAAAACCTCTCGGCGTACACATCCTTTGTTAAATAACATTTGCAGTGGGTCGTCTGCTTTCCAGCGTTTCACCGCAGCTTGTCAAGGTTCATGTTCAAAGTGGCCATCATTTCTCACCTTGGCTGACATCTCCTATCTGATGAGGGTGAAGTCAAGTCGCTTAGATGACTAATAATCATATCAAAGGTGCCATGTCATGCAGAAGATTTAAATAAGAGGGTTTGGGGGAGCATTTGCATGCATCTGTATGCCTGGGCTAAGAGGCTAATGTCATAAAGCACGGCGCAGACATGATTTAATGTAATCTGTCATGTCATATGCTAATCTTCAGTCCTCTCAGTAACATACAGCATGTTAGCACGGGCAGATTTCAAGGAGCACTACAGTAAGTCAGAGGTGCTGTACTGAGCAGTGGGAGATTACCTTCAGCGTGGGTCTGAGCTGATATCGTCAGGGACACACATCTTCTGTTTATGTATATTAGTTACTGTAATTTTTAAAACAGAGACGAGGCTGACTAAATGTAGTGGTGTGTAATACTTGAATTTTCCGGCCTCACAGCATTATTATTCCAAGCTTACTAAAAGAAATACAAGTTGTCACCTATAGCTGCTGAGAACTTGTTCCCAGCCCACACAGACTGTAAAAAGCTGCATTTAAGATTTAATCAAATCCTGGAGAAGTCAAAAAAAGGAGAGGATGGCTGTTAAAAACATGCATGTTCAGTATAAGGGTCATTCCAGAATTGGAGGACATTTTACGTCCCACCCATCAAATTTTAAATAATCCACATACAAAATAATAAAACATGCAGTTTCTGAGTAAATTTACTGAGAGCAAGAGAGAATGCTTGAAAATAGTTTTAAAAATACCAAATAAGTCTGGAGTACCCCCTAAAATGCCATTTTTCTCTTGTCCCTTCCCCCTAATGACCAAATTGAATTTCAAATAAAACAGTTAAAATGAAATTTAAATTTCATTTTTTTGGTATTATTTGTTTCATTGCTGTCTCTTGTAGCTGTGGGAACATTTGTTTTAATAAAAAAAATTATTCATGGAACATGTGTCCCCCAACATGCATGCAACCCTGTTACCATAACCTTTTTAGCATGGTAGAAGAAGAAGAAGAAAGCAGTGAATCACATGATATGCTGGACTTGACATCATA
>JBBMOC010000069.1:1285191-1346533 GCA_037975185.1 Centropyge bicolor
GGGGGTGGGGGGGTGGGGGGGTGGGGGAGTAAAGAAGAGGTAGAAGACACTAACAAGATCATGCAATATTAATGAGGTGTTGAGATGTGGGACATGCAAGGCAAATCGGCCACTGTATATGCAGGTAAATAATATCTTACACTAGCACGAGGACTTGCATTTGTGAAAAGGGCTGGTAAGTGATTACAAAGAGAAAAAAAGAGGCCACAACAGGTGTGAATGTACAAAACAGCAACTGAAAATAAGCTCTTTTTTTATGACTGTTTTGGATCCCATTGCTAGATACTGTCAGACCTAATTTTGCACATGGACCTGGAATAACTGGGAGTGAAGAGGAAATGCCTTTAGCTTATCTCAGCGCTGGCCTGAGCAGTAATTAGGCCTGTTCTGTCCAATCAAACGGACAGCCTCTCTAATATGCACATGTAACTAGTAAATCAACCTTTGACTTTTCAAAAACATCAAAAACATACTTTCATTACTAATTTGTATTTCATTTTTGGTAAAGTTAATTACAGTCAAAGGGAAAAATGTGTCCTGTAGAGAGTAAAGAGAATTAAATATTTATTGTCTGTATCGGGATAAATACAAGAATTACACCTGTTATATGTATACGTTTGAATTGTTTGAGGCAGCGGTGACCATTTTTTCATTCCTTCCACTTTTGTTTCTTCTGGTGCTATTGTAGTAAACACAAGCCAGAAGTCTTACACAGCTTACAATGCATTTCTCAAGTTAGGAACAAATACACATGTAAGATGAGGTTATGTAGCCTGAATCTATGACATCCACTGCACATGATACTGCTTTAAAAAAAAAAAAAAAAAAGATTATGCAGTGAAGCAGGTTAATAACATAATTTGCATTCTTTCGCTTCCTCGTTTTCTGGGAAAAATAATGGGGTTCAATCTGTGTAGGCAAGTGTAAAAGTAGCACTTGCAACCTATATTGTTGGTGCACGGTAACAGATGGGACACATCTACAACATTGGCTGACTTGACCAACAACCCACTTTTTTACAGGCTTGCCAAAGTAGGTCAGCAATCACACATATTGGTCCAACTCTTGGTCCATTTTCATTGTCAATGTATAGATAATAAAGCTTGTGTTCAGACAAATTCCAAAGGCAAGCAGCATCAGAATTGCTCGTAAAATCAATTGTACAACAAGCTTTTACGGGCACTATGAATATTTCTTGGAAAGATGTTGCAGGAGAAAGCACTGCGACACTGCTGCATGTGAGAGAGGAAGTCCCAGTGGGAGAAATGAGACCATCTGCCCCTCTGCAGGTGACTGTCCCCGGATAGAGGATGAAGTTAAGCTGAGACAGCGAAAGAGAGCAGCAGGGTAAACTGTCCTGCTATGAAGCTGCTATAGCAGGCAAAGCCCTGTAATAGGCCCACTACTGTTGTTTCGAGAGTGTTACAATGATAAATTTCATTTATAACTGACCATGTGCCACAGGGGCCACAGGCACACTGCTTCCACTGCTGAGTGACATCCTCCTGGGTGTCACTCCAGGGGCGGCAGTGTAGCTATGGATTTGTCACTGGCTTAGAAAGGCTAAGAGCACCACATGCTGGGAATACTACCTCACAAAGAAGCATCATTTTCAATGATGAGCTCATGAAAAACCCACATTTAACAATAACACGGCAAAAAGAAGGCTTACAGAGGCATAAATGGTCATAAACCACATCCTGTTTATGGAAAGTTGGTCTATGAGCATCTGATTATAGCTGAAAAAGAAAACGCTTCATTAGTTGTATCGACCAACACTCTGGGTTCAAGTGTCTTACTGTTTAAAGAGTTCCATTTTGCCATCAATGCCAAGCAAACACCGCAGTCACTGACAGAGCGAGTGTCTGAAAAAACATTTTCAAGGTACAAGGTTCATTTATTTATCATTTTACAACACAGGGTAGTATAACGAAATGCTAGTTTGAAGTCAATTTATGCTACTTCTAAAGCAAAAATTCTATAAATGGTTGAATATTAAGTCATAAAACTATCAGATTAAATCTATTTTTCTCGGTGGATGGATTGAGATGTCTCACAGCTTCTCACATTTCTGTAAATGTTATTGTCAATCTTCTATCATATTTTTATATTTTTCTACTTACAATGTTCATTACTTTTATTCTTCTTGTGCACCTAAACACTAAGGCTAATTCCTCATAGGTGAAATCCTACTTGGCAATAAATCTACTGTGATTCTGATCTGATTCTGAGAAAAGAAGCTGCTCTGTGGATACTTCTGTAGCGCTTTCCCAGCAGCACCAGGGAGAACAAGCTGTGGCTGGGTGGGTGTTGTTTTTATTATGTGTTGGGTTCACCAATATCACTGATGGGCAGTAGATGGGACCAATGATGCCCTGGGTGGTTTTAATCACCCGAGTCCTGTCCTGGGCTCATCCCATGCCAGATTGTGAGGTTTCCAGTCAGGATATTTTCTATGGCAAGAACTGACATGGGGATTTGGGAAGTTTCCTTAACATGGATTGTCTCAAGGTCAAAACATGCTTCAGTAATGAATGTGAAAAAACTCCACAAAATAACAAATTAAAACAGTGAAGTCTGAGGGAGTTACTGGCCGTCCATGGAATTCCATGGTGGCATTCACCATCCGCCATTCCAAACCAATTTCAAGAACCCATCTAAGCCTCACCCCTGTGCACTTGGCTCGACAATCACTCGTTATGCAAATACGTAGCCTGAGGTAATGCAAACCTAAATAGCCAGAGCGAATTAAACGATACGATTCTGTGGAGCAAAGACACTTCAATTAACATCTTACTTAACGTTACTGTATTTTGGATCAAAAGGAGTGAGGGCTGTGAGATAACCTTGTTTTGCTTTCATGTTTAGATATGCTATTTGGACACATTCTATATACAGTAATTTGGCCAGAAGGAAATATCTTACCTAGCACCAGTGTATGAGCAAACACGGCTGATAAGGAGTCTAATGGCAATTTGACATGCTTCAGTTTATCAGTTGATCAGCAACATAAAGTAGGACAAACGTGGGCCACGTTCTTCCTACTAAAGAATATAAGGTGCAAATATCTGTCCAAGTAAACACATTAAAGAAAACAACAGAATTAATTAGGCCAGGATTAACTTATGGAAGACAATTAAAGTTACCCCGTGGAGTTTTCATTAGAAACAAACATTTGCTTTTGTTTGCATTCAGCGTTGCTCACCAAATGGCTTGTGTTTCCCTTAAGGCCTCACAAACACATCATATCTCACAAAACATTTGCAAATGCTTCATAAGTGTTCTAAAACTTGTTAGTAGTTGAATCCAACTAGTTTTGTGTCTGTGAAGGCAAAAACTACAGAAAAAACCCAGAGTTTAAATAATCAAATGTCACGCATTACGGTCAAAACCAAAAAGGGATATCCTGATCATATTGTCTGAAATTTGTTCTCCTAAGGAGTTTGTGTGCCATTGTGAAATCAAGCAATGATTAAAGTGAGGAGAAAAGCATCTATCATTACACTAATTTCAATTAAGCAATGCAGTAACACTTAGTGTCTGCATGTCGTGGGCTGATGACATGACAACATGAGTCCTACCTTTTTTCCCCCACCACCCAGGGTAAACAATTAGCAAATTTTTATATTAGCGAGGCACTCACTCTCCGTCTTTGTCATGCTCTCCTGCCAATACTTCTATTAACAGACAAACTCCATTAGCTAAAAGCATGTTTTTCTGTGCTTATCATAACTGACTGTTCCCTCTTTGACTATTATTAACTCCAATGCATCAACTGTAACATTATTCTAATATCATAGCTTTTACAAATGTCACCCCAGACTTTACTCTGATAACAAGCAGCCCATTTCTCAAAACAGAAATCATCAAATAATGTCTTGATTGCATCATAATGCTGGAAGGAGATGAGTGTGTATTTAGTAAATGGAACATGAATCCACGGAACAACAAAGCAAATGCATATCATCCATTGATGGAAACATCTGTGAATCATTATGCAAACTTAGGTTAATTCTTTAGAGTTCGATTCATTAAGGAGTATTGTTAGTTTCAGTGGCTGAGCCCTTATTATCATGCATTTAGGAAATGAGGCAAATAGAAAAGGCATAAGAGCCCAATCAATAGCTCTTTTCATTTTGCCTTAATGGCCACGTCTTTTTTCCCTCGTGGACTAAAAAGAACACAGGGGAGGTTGGTGTTACAACCATAAAATGTAATTTCTCTGCAGGAAAAAACATAATAATGCCTCCTATCCCCTTTCTGCATATTCCTATAACATTCTGCCAAATTGAGTATGGATTTAACATCAAAAGGTTCCATGAATTTTTCAAATGAGATATTAAAGTCAATATTTCAAGCAGAGGATATTTCAATTCGGGGGTTTACATGATAGGGGCTGTATGCTCAGATGAGCTGGCTCGCAGGCATGGCTGCAGTTTTGCCACAAAATTGACTTGTTGAAAAGTCAGACTGGGGGATTTTTTTGATGTCGAACAAGGCAGGAAAATGTTCGAAATCGCTCCGTTTTCTTCCCTCTTCACCAAAACAAAAAGAAAAACACCATAATTGTCCAGAAGATTTTAGATTCTGATACTATTCCTGTTTTGTTTTATCATTTAATCTGACCTTATTTTGGCTCTGTTTTCATTCTTATTCTTATCTATGTTGTATTTGGTGAACAAATGCCAAGACACATTCGCCAACCAACAGACAGCTGAACAACACTGCAGCACATTGAGAAGAGTGAACTTTGGATATGCACTGCAAATGATAATGATCCCTTGTCACAATCCCTTGTCATGTATGTTCATTTTTACTTAAGACAAATTTTATCCAAAGCACTTCAGTTGGCACTAAAACCGTCCAGGCTGCTACCGTTATAGCAGACTAAGAAAAGGAGTTTGGAGGATTTCCTTGTTCAACCATTTCTGTACTTTCTGAAACCGAACGATTGGACATTCACGTTGCGATTGGCCGGCCGTGTGGAGATGACGGCAGACATGGACTTCCACTGTAGCCATGACCAACTTGGTTTGATCACATGACGTGCAAACTAGTTCTGATCAAACATACATCGACACCAGTGGTCACACCAAAGATCGTTTCCTTCACTTCCTGTTGGGGGCGCTCAGTTGTCCAAAGAAGATTCTCAGATATTATGAGGAATAAAAGCATCTGCAGGAATTACGGAAACAAACTAGAGATGATGATGACCCACACAAACAACAAAAGGCCCGACCATGTTGTTACATATCTTCATTATATTATAAACACTTGAGCTCCTGTGTTTAAACCCACTGCTACCTTCAACAGGGAGCAGCAAAATTAATACAATCAACTCAGTCCTAAATATTGAGAGAAAATTCAATATTTGCTTTTGTTCATCAGACGACAGTTAACGAAGTCATCTCGCATTAAGCAAATTAACAAGCCAATAAGATGCATTTTTCATTTTATCAAACCTCATTCAATCCTTCAGTAATATGCATTGAGTGTATGTGAACTGTGTAACTGCCTCTCTCTACAGCAGTCTTCTTTGTTCTTGGTGAAGTCCACTGTTTCTGTGCACTATTTAAATTGCGTCCTTGTACATGAGTGAATCACTAAGACCTGTATTATGAAAAACGCACTTCAAAACCAGTAACCACAGGTGTCAATGAATCAACCTTTACTGAATGCTTTGGGACTTCACTTCAAAGAGAGAATGATGATTATTTTACATGAGAGTAAGAGAGAGCACAATAACTTAAAGGTAACACTTTTTCACATTTGTTTCTCACAAAATGTAACCTTAAGGCCAAACATGTTAAATGCATGTCCCTCCGCATGTCTTTGTTTGAAATTCTGCATCATTCATATCAGCTTGTGTTCTTCCTCTCCTATGTTATTGGTGCATTACTACCCATCACGGCTCATTACCGCCACCAGCTGCACACGACGTCACCCCTGTCTGGTGGATGTGCATGTTGACCACGGGATGCAAACAATGAGATGACCCACTGATCCACACACACTCAACAATTCCATTAGTGGTCGAAAAACAGACGTATTTTGGAGAATTCAGTGACAATAAGTTCAAGTCATGTGATCAAAATGCTGGTTCACCAAGTGGTTTGTTCACCGCCAGCAGTGTCAGCACTTAAAAAAGGATTTTTATTGTAATGTTATTACTCTGCAATAAAACTACTACTTGTACTAGAAAGTATTGGATTGCAAAGCTGATATCGTATTATTGTGCCCAAACCAAAAAACATGGTTTCGCAAACAAACATTTACTGAAACCACTTGAGCACATTGATAGAGCAAAGAGTGGACTGAGTCTTTGCACTGGGTCTGCTCATTCACACACAACAAAGAAGATCACGATGCAAGAGGAGGTCCATTATATACTGTTTGTAATCAAGCTCCGTAATCAAGTCCTAATAACAGAAATGATACTCATGAAACCCAGAGCCCGACGGCTTTTAATGCCAGTATTGTTCCCTAATAATTTGACTACAGCCAAAGCCGACTGATTTAATGGACTTGTTATAGATCAGACCACTATTGTCTGAAGAGGCATGAATCAATCTTGTTGAGCAAAGCAGAATCACTTCTCTCTTCTCCCAGATTAACAGCTGTATTTTCAATATGGCTTTCTCTGGCTAATTAAGAACTAGGAGCTGATTCTAGCAAGAAGTGAAGCAAAAGAAAGTTTTACCTGCTCTCTATCAGTGGGGGTATTCTTGAGGGAGCAGGTCGTGGGGTGCCCCTCTTCCCAAAATCCTCCACGCCTCATCCTTCATCTGCGGCTGCTCGTCATGTCCCGTCACCGGCACAGTTACACCTGAACACTCTGCTGCTGCCAAACACCTGGCTCCATCTCCCACTGTCCAAATGAAAAATAAGCATAATCTGCCTTTCTGAGTATCCAGCAAATGAGGGATTTCATGACAAATTGGGTGGAGGTTTATTATGCAAAGGGGAAGGCAGAACAGAGCCAGAGAGGGGCTAAAATAAAGGGAGGTGTAGTTAGGAATGGCAGAAATTGTGGTAATGACTTGTAAAATTTTGGCTTGGTTGCTAATTACTGTGGTCATATTGGAAGTCCAGGCCATGTTTTTTCTCTTTATTTGAATCTTTATGGGATACTTTAGATTTGCGGGTCAAATGAAAAACATCCACCACACGAGTAGACTGTAGTGTATATTTATATATATCTGCAATAAGTCAGAAAGAAAAACGTTTAGCAACAAAAATTCTGTTCTAATCTTTAATCCAGTTTGAAGAAGGCAGCACAATGTGGTGAGAAAAACGTGCATCGTCTGGAGGAGAGAGTCAGATTCACACTGCAATAGTACATTAACTGCCTCAATAGCTTGATGGATGTGTTTCTGAAAACTTAATTAGTGTCAAGATAAGTGGCCGCTCAATAAATGTCTGGCAGTTGAATACAAGTGGCATTCAGAAACATTTCAAACCGGATAAAATGGAGAGAGCGGCAGAAAAGAGTCGTGAAGCACAAAGGTAGGGTAACTAGATTGTCGCGGTTTGCAGCACTTAAAGTGAAATACTGTAATTTAAGATGCTCAGAGAAATGAAGAAAAATGTAGAAGAAAAATCATGTGTTGTACTGACGTTCTCATTGTTTTTAATCCTATATTTCATGTCAAATGATGTAAAATGAGTGATCTTTAAATTTAAAAAAAGAAAGAAAACTTAACACAAAAAAATTAATTAAATACTTGATTTGCATAATTAATCAATAAACCATTGTTTCCCTCCTCTGTACTGTCACTTTGTTGATGTTCAGCTTTCTCATCTATTAATGTCTTTATCGTGTTATATTCACAGGTAGATACACAACCTGAACGTATACACACAAGAACATGCTGAAGGACTGTCTTCCTTCATGCTGTAAACACAACTGCAGATCATTTCCTCACTCCATCCAACTCAACAAACCCACCTCCAAAATACCTCCGCTTACCCACAATCCCATCGATGGGTGCAAAACTAACAGGATAAAGACTGTTTACCCTGGCATCTACACATACATCGGACTCATCTAAACACACATGTTTGTGTACAACAGAAAATAACACAAGCCTGCAGCATCTGCATATACAATACAAAACAATATATCATATATTATTTACTGTCTTATCTTTTATTTATAGCATATATGTTGTTACACCAATACATGGTCCAGGTAAATGCATCAGCTGACATTAGTTTGTTGCAGATATATCAGTACCAGTGTGTATGTCCAAGAAACTGCAGAATAGAAATGCCAAGCTAAGCTTAAGTTCATTAATAACAGTATCACCATCACAGTTTGTCCACCAGAGAGCTCTGATTGGTTTAAAAATCTAGCATCCGTTTAAACCTCCAAGTATCATTATCGGCCTCAGGAATTCATTATCGGTCAGGCAACATTCCACACAGTTCTGTACAGTTAGTGTAATCCAGAAAAAATACTGCATATGAAACTCACAGCTTGACTTTAGTTTAGGTTTGTACTTCCTGAAACTTGACGTCCATGAGTGCAGCAACCTGAAAGCTGTGAACTGACTCAACCCGACTGCTCATTAAGCTTCATTTTCATACTGAATTATTCCAATTATAAGACATTTCTGTGCCTTTTGCAGCACTTACTTGATCTGATATATGCATTTTTAATTCATACTGTTCAATCACAGTTAAATGCAGCACATTACTTTTGAGCGTATTCTGAATTCTGAAAGCAGGACCCGGGTTTGCAGCCTGTGAAAGCAGGATCGGTACATGAGGAAAAACAGCCCGAACCTTTAAGTTCACTTCAGAGAGTCTGCAAAGCATCCTTTCTTGTGAGTTACCAAAGTGGATTATTAAGGCAACACTAATGAATTTAAACAAAGCAGTGGTAGCAGAGTGTGTAACTTGTGTTAAAAAAAAAAAACCTAAACACAACTGGAGATGAATAAATATCAACTTAAGGAGGGACAGATAAACAAACAACAAGGGGAAAATGGCTTCACTCGCAAAATGGGACATTTAAAAAAACTGCTGACATCTAAAAGGCAATTGAATTTGCATACCACAAACTTTCATCTGGGGGATGTGAAGAAAGACTCCACCACAGGAATCATTTAATATTTAATAAATTAGAAACAGTAGCTATGGCTAATTAGAATTTGCACATTTACAAATCAGCCCTGATAGCAAAACAAATTATGAAATATAACGGTGCTCTGCGGATTACCAAGGGAAAATCAGATGATAGACAAAGCAAATGGAGTATCACTAACAACATACTGTCAGAACACATCACACAGCTAATCCAGTTAGAGGGGGGGTGCCAGAGAGGCTTTGCTTTAAAATATTGATACGCTATTCGGTAAAAGGCTTTTTTTCTTTTTGCAAGAGTACATACAGTGTAACACTTGCTTATTGCTCATGGGTCATTAGCCTCTCATCCTCTGCTGCTCGGCCAGTTTGCTTTGAAAGAAAGGCCTGTGATTAAATGAATGTGTTTGCTCTGGTAGTCCATTAGAGGAGGTCTGGATGCTCGCAGTTCCATTGTTTATATTACGGGCACAAAGGCAGGCAGTGTGTAAACTGTTGTTGTGTTCATTATTAGATTACTTCCTGGTGCAATGGCTTTTGGTAAAAGCCGTGGAATTCTTGTAAGGGGACTAGACATGAACTCAGAGGAAAAACATTTATCAAACGATAAAGGCCAAGGCCGAGGCATATTCAAAATTAAGTAGTTCTAGAGTGGATGCCATACAAAATCTACATCAATAAAAGTCAAATAAAGAAATGTGGAATAGCACTGAGTGGATTGGGGCTATTCTGCATGTCAGGGTGAAGCTTTTAACATAACGAAGTGAGAGCAGATTTATCATAATGTAGCCAACACATAATGTAACACTTTAACTCCATTTTACTCCAATTTGAAAATATTTTATCAGGTTTTCATTGCAGTTCGGTTTGCATCTCGTCTCCACACGTCCAGCACCCGTCCTTTGTAACGCTGCTAAATCAACCGAAAGAGAAAATACAAACAGAAGTGACAATAGCTTGATGAAAATAAACAGTGAACAGAATATAATGGAAATGTTCATATGCTGAAAGTAAGGGTGGCCAATGTGGACCTAAAAAAATCATCACGTTTCAGAATATTTCTGTGATGATGATATTCTTGATGACAAAATACTGAACAATATCTTATGAATTTCAAGAAGATACAACTGCAACAAAATAAGTATGATAGTTATATATGTTAGCATAAACAGTTTGCCTTCAAATATTCAGTAAAAATGAAACTGACCTCTCAGTTCTTTTGTAATCAAAAACACAAACTCTGACATTCAGATTCTGTTTAAATATAAATTGTACAACAACCTTTTTCCATCAGATGAAGAACAACTTGCCAAAGATTTGGTGATTCTATGCTGAGTCAATGTGTTTAAGTTGAGCCAGACCAAAGCAGATCTGCTCAGTTTTGGCAGCCATCTTGTTGAGTGCATTGCATGATGGTTAATGGTTTTGTCCGACTTGCTCTGAAGGCTCGACTGCAGGAAATGTGGAAATCTAGCCGGTCAAAGAAGCGCAGAGTTGGGAGGGATGAGCTCTGCAGTGTCTCTATAAGCTGGTATATGGAAACGTTTTACATCTCCACTCTGAATCAACAACACGTCCATTTTCATTTTTCATCATTATTGCACAACGTTTATCTTCATGAATACAAGTGGTAACAGATGTATTTAATTAATACATTTCTGACATTAACAGTTGAACATATTTGTGTATCCATGTTGTAGACATCATACCGCCTATGATAAAGTGAGCTGCTGAGGAATTGAGTTTGGCACCAATAGGAACAATCGGCTGCATCTAACAACAGCACACAGAAGCTAAAGATTAGCATAAGTTACTATTCAAAGATGTTTGCCGTTACTGCTGCTCCAAATTATATTTTCCTATACTTGTATTTAAGTAGCTTTTGACTTACTGGAATAACAAATTTCATAGTGTTAACTGTTTCTTGCACAAGTGAAGTCATCTGTCAAGTGAA
The DNA here is from genome assembly GCA_037975185.1 of Centropyge bicolor. NCBI lineage: Eukaryota > Metazoa > Chordata > Actinopteri > Pomacanthidae > Centropyge > Centropyge bicolor. Next base: position 1,296,233 of record JBBMOC010000069.1, read on the forward strand.
GTAACCAGGAAATGGTATCACACAAAAATCCAGATTCAAGTTCCCCATTACTGAAAGTTACTGTCATTGACAAAAGAATCGTTAGTGTTGACCATTTTCTACCAGGCTGTTAAAATTAAAGGTGAAAAAGCCGACATAAAGGAAGACTTGATATATGAGTAAAGGCTGCAGTGGAAACCTTTGCACTCCTTGACAACAGGGGGTCAGAAAATGCCCTTTGAAAGAGAAATGTGTTGTGACACTGTCAGCCTTAATCTGCAACTCTGTTATGATAGTCTGCTGTGATGGCTTAGAGAAGGGGGGGCTACAAGGGAAGCAACACTACAGTTTAGACGAACCCTGGTTTACCTAATCACAAGTAAAAGTAAGTTACACAGAGATTTAAACACAATGTAACAATGATCCAGTTACATAGTTTTCTATAAAGAGACTGTTAAACATACATGCTCTGTCTTTAAGTAGGTTTATATTTTATTGGGATGATGTTAACTTTTTCTACACTGCTTCACATTCATACACACACAGTTCTTCATCGACCAACATCTGACCATCAACAGGAAGCTCCTCTGAACCTCACAACCTCTGGGTCTGTTTTACGCTCCTGTATAACTAAACACTGCCCATGGATCTGTTTCTGAATAAAATCTCACCTGCAGCAGATTTTTGTTTCACAAACAATTTATTCTCAGTGAGAGAATAACAAGAATAACAATTTTCCAGCTCTCATTTCCGAGATGTACAGTAAGTTTTCCAACATGCCTCGGAAAAGATCACAAGAATTCATTGATTATACTGTGCATGTGCTTGGTATCGCCCATATTTTGCCTTGGAATTCATCTGTTGTGCTATTGTGTCAGTAAAGTTTGCCTGCATGATGCTCTGACCCACAACATACAGCCAAGTGTAAAAGTTTATCCCCAATCATAGTGAATATGTATGGCTTTATTTATTCATATTCAAATATGCTCTACTTTAAGACTGGCATGTAGAGTATGTTCACATATGGCAATTTCTAGATCAGGAAACGGACTCAGAGTTATTTATTCATGCCTGCTGTCTGCGCTGAATCTAAGCAGAATTTTAAATCAAGGACCTTCAAAATAGAGCATCATTTGACGAGACAGAAAAGAAAAACAAAAAAATATATCTGACAAGACATACAAAAGATTTTACAAAAATGAAAAAGAAATGAATATAAAAAATAAAATACAGACCAAATATCTGGCTAGCTGTATCACTTAAAAAGCATGTAGAGCCAGATCTGTTCGGAACTTTCTTAACTGCCTCCTCAATTTCCCACGAATGTATCAAACAATGGACGAAGAATCCAACATGGCTGCCCTCTAAGTCCACTGAAAAACAGAACGGTTTCTCTCGCTCAAAACTAATATGATGGTGGTTGGGCCAAAATGTTCAAACTGCAACTATTCAAATAAGAATTTCTCTTCAGAATGTTCTTTTTGTTTTACAGAAAATGGCATAAAAAATTTCATCCACTACTGTTGGAATATGGTGGTGTGTGTGGCGCTAATTCTCCAATCAGGTGTCATTAAACCACTGATGCAACAAGATGACATAAGCAAAGAGTGCAGTAGGCACCGTCAGTGGAAAATGTGAAAATTAGCTTTGTCACTTTAAATCTGTCATACTTTTCTGAATCAAAACCAGGTCCAGACTTTTCACAATAAGATGTGCAAAAACATAATTGAGGTCCTCTGCATCCTCTTTCATGGCTGAAATGTCAGGCTGTTTTTGTAAACTGAGACTAACATGATCTCATTTTATTTGACCTGTGCTGCAGAGATTCTGTTTAAGAGGTTGAGGAAGCAGAACATGGATAAGAGTCAGGCACAGTATTGATCCATGTCTTGGCAGAAAAGTTTTTTGTCCTGAATTGCCTCGATTAGTATTTTCCTCATTTGCTGTTTTTATCCCTGGACCTTGTTAATGAAAGCATTCCTTCTTCCTTTACTGTTTTTCCCCATTTATTCTCCTGATTACTGTATTTTCATCGTCATCAATGGTTCGTCTTGTTTGGTTGCTTTTTTTCCCTGTTTGTTTTTTTCCTTCTTCTCAGGAAGCTCACATTTTCAGCAGTCTCTATCTCAACCTTGGAATTTATGTCTGTGGATTCGTAAACAGCAGTGAAGTGACCTTTCATCTGCTGCTTTTCACAGTTCTATTGTTCAGACTCAAGAGCACCATTCTGACTCAAAAACTTCATGGTAAGTGGAGCCAAGAGGGGTGAGGATGGTTGTAGCAGTGGAGATCTTTCATGTTTTTGAAGGTCGTGTTCAAAACAGTCTTAAGTTTAAATATTTGCTGAATGTCAAGGTGAGAAGATGTTGGTATTTTTGTGAGTAAATAGTTCAAATCCTCACGCTGAAAAGGCCCATCTGAGAGGATACTCCATTCATCATGTCAGTGGTATTCATGGGATACCTAAAACTTTCCTGAGTTTTTCATATTATATGGTTTGAACTCTTGTTTTTACACAATGGACAGAGGTCAACAAGCAGCTGATTCGTACTAGATGATGGTGTACCTGTGTTGAGATTTTAATGGATGGGTGGCATGGGTGTACACACACCAGTGAATATCAATACTCTTTCTTCTTTTTGCTTATAGTCTATCATAAACAACAACAGCAGGTGATGATGAAGACAGAGAAGCGGCAGGAACATCAAGCATCATCATGCTAACATGTGCTGTCAGCTAAATGAACCCAGTAAAGAACAAAATGCTTTTCTCTACTGGAGTCTGCAAGTTTCTCCATTTCCAAGGATTCACTCGTCAAACTCACATTTTTAAGTATTTAAAAAAAACAGTCCTCAACTTCAGCTGCAAAATTGTTAAATGTGTTTGTGATTTGTGAAATACTTTCTCTACAGGTGAAGAAGGTCAGGTGAAGAGGGGGAAAGGATGGAAGAGGAGGATGAAGGATCCAGCACAGATCTAATTAGAGGAGAACTATTGAAGGTTACTGTGTGACTGAAGTAAATTGGAGCAAATTTCATCACTCATGTGATCAGGTTAAAATACTTTATTATAGCTTATTTCTGCATTACGAGAAATAGAATGAATGGAAAGAATGTTGAATGATACACCATATATGTATTTGCCTATTTCAAGGTTGGACTGATGCGTCAGTTTGAATTTGGTGGATCAAATCGTGGCAGCCTGAGAGAAAAATCCTGGGCTGCTTTTTGTTGCTGGTTCGCTTGTTCAAAAAATGTTGAAATTTTCTGATCTGACCCATTTAAACAAACATATGATCAGAGGCCTCTTTGCCAGCTGGCACTTTCTGTAAGGAATCAAATATTCTCTTGCCACTGCTGATGCTGTGAAATTAAGTTTAATATTTCCTTTGAAATTGGCAGTTTAAACAACCACAGATCAAACTGTATAATTTAAAAGACAAGAGGTCAGTCCGTCACCAGCGACCCACAATGATTCTCTTTCAAATGGAGGAGGTGGGGGTGTCATTTGGAATCACAGACAACATCCATTTAAAAGAGCACACTGATTTGATTAGCAGCCATGATGGGAAGGCCCAGAGAGGACAAGGCATCCTTGATCAAAAGGGGAGAACTGGCTGAAATAAGGACAAGTGAATCCTTCTCTCTGGTGCCACTGTGTCCATGGATGCAATGGAATAAATTCATTGTTACAAAAAAACATGCAAAGTCTAACAGTCAAAAAGGTGAAAGAGTGCAAGCTGTAAGTGACAGATGTACTTTGTTTGTCCCAAACTGGGAAATTCCTTGAATACTACCACAGTTACTAAATCTGGTGCAAGTAAAAGTCCTGCATTGAAAAAGTGAAATTAAGTAAAAGTATGTATTAGCATCAAAATATACTTTAAATACAGTAAGTAAAAGTAGTCATTAAGAAGAATGTCCAACTTCATAATACTATTATTATTATAATATTGATGTCTTAATGTGGTCGTCATTTTAATATATATAAATAGGGCAGGGCGATATACCGAAAATTTACCGATACCGAAATTTATGAAGATAAATAAAAAATAAAAGTCTTTTTTGTCATGTGCATAGGTAGGCATGTTCATGTCCCTTTAAGATGCTGAATATTCAGATCCAAATATTCCGCCGGAATATTCTGCTACCACTTATCGTTATCGAGGTGAAGTGCTCAATATATCGTGATATTGATTTGAGGCCATATCGCCCAGCCATATATTTAAATATATTTTATGTATTGATTTAGATACTGCTGGGTAACTTGTGAATTTCCCTCTGGGGCTAATAAATCTTTATCGATATAATAAGATCAATTTATTGATTGATTTTATTTTACATTATTAATCTGAATCTGCAAAGTAACAAGTAACTAAAGCTGTCAGATGAATGTTGTGGCATAAACAACAATCAGCATCAGCACCCAGCCTGTGTTCATGCACTCATATTGTGCAGCACATGTAATTCAGACAGCACCTACAGCTCAGCGTCAGCGTCAGCGAGCCAGTACCTATTTCTGTTGATGCAAAGTAAAGCATGACTTACATCACAACTATAGATCTCTCACTCGATGCCAGTGACATGGATAGTGTTGTTAAGATACTCTGTGTGATGTAGAGACGATTATTTTGCCCTTCACGTGGAGCCCCTCCACGGGCGCGAGCTGCGGGCTCCACCCCTCCATCCCCATGTGCCAACATGTCAATCAGCTGTAATTGCCATCCTGGAGGAACAATATCAGGCCACGGAGCTCTAACCACACAGATTCATTGCAACACCTAATCTGCTAATGAGCTCAGCATGGCTATTTTCAGCATTGCTGCAGACATCATAGCCATTGCTGAGGAGGCCTGGCTCGGCTTCCAGTGACAGCAGAGGACAGTTGGCCTGTTGGAGGAGGTACAAAGCAGACCTCAGCCTGCACGCTCCAGGACAGCACAGTCACTCCAGATCCTGTTTGGAGGAATATGTGTGATCCCAGCACATCACACTCGCTGCTTAATATTCTGATTTACACAAGCGCTTTTTTATTCCTTGAGAAGCTGCCTGGTGAGATCCCATCGTAAAAACGTCTTATGTAATCTTGGTTAAAACTGCCACTTGCTTTCATCTAGCTCGGAAAATCATCAGTGATCTTATAATCATATTGGATAAATAATACATTCAATAATGGGCCAAAAAGACAGAGTTTGTTTTCCAGCAGGCTCTCCAGAGCTCTAAGTTTTGCTGTTCGAGAACAAGAGCAAGAAGAAAAAAAGCAACACAAACAATCCTTAATGGAACTGATACAAGAGGCTTTTTAATTATCTAACTCAATCAGCTAAAGACCAGTGGATCAATGAATCCCCATTACACTCCCCAGCTCTGTGCCCAGACAGCAGCAGTTTACATCAGTGCAAACAGCAAGGCATGCTGCAGCTAAGTGACAGATTACAGGTTGTGGCTAATCTAATGCAGCCACAGCATTTGTACAGAGTACATCTTTAATTCAGACTGCAAGCTTTTCTCATTGTGACCATGTCACTTAACTGATACAACCTCTCTGAAATATTTATTGTCCCCTGCAGGAGATGGGACTTTTGAGGGCTGGTGAGTTTGCTGGCTAACCTACATTATGGGACTGTGAGAACAAAAGAGAGCTCATTTTGAGCCAATTTCCTGGTTTTTCAGAATGAATTCATCATAACTACGACACAGAAAAATAAACGTATTAAAGGAAGGATCACACTGCAAGTTAAAATGCTTTAAAGAGCGTTAATCTGGAAATATTTCGGCTGAGGTTGCAACACAAACACAAAGTGAAAATGTTAAAATAACAGCTCTAATAAATTTTTCTTAATCATACTGTTACCATAGTGAACTGAAGCATTTTTCCAAACATAATCTCAGAGTTCATTAAACAAAAATATTACTGGGATGTACATTTATAGAGATGCAGCAATATTGATACCAGTATCGCTATTGGACCGAAGACAGTACTCATGTAATCGTCATTGAAAAATTACTCCGATAATACCACTTTACAGCAACATGACATTAATCTTGCATCAGCTGAGCAGGTAGGAGGAGGAGGAGCAACGTCAGAAGACTGGAGATATTTTAGGATAAGCGATGAAAGTAGAGCAAACTGCAAACTATGTTCTAGTAAACTGTCAAAAGGAGGAGTGAAAAGTAGCTCCTGTGGCAATTTAATAAAACAACTAAAGAAGCAACACACAGAATTCAAGGAGTTTGCTAATGCTCGTCCAGGAAACGGCAACAAATTTGCAGAAAGTGCAGGAGAAGCCAGAGAAAATGGCCAGAGACAACCGACAGGCAGAAAAATAACAGAACCCAGTACAGCACTCATGATAACCAGCAGCTGTATGTTTCAATGTGCTGAAGCTGACGTATGAGATTCATCACCACAAGGTGTTTATTTAATGTTTAATTGTATGAGCACTGAACAAGCGGCTTCAGTACTTTGCAGGTTATAACCTTACTTTGTTATTAAGACAAAAAGACATACCAATATATTGGTCATTATCAAATCATAAGTTTATTTTTCAGCTCTAAAATGTCTTCACACAAGAAACGTTTTTTATGGGTTTATGCAAAACTTCTGATATGTCATTATCTATTTTTTAAGTCTTAAATTCTGATATTGATCTCAGCCTCAGAAATCAAATATCAGCAGTCCAGAAAAATCACCATCTGTGTTTTACTGCTCCATAAAACTAAATTGCAACTTAAACATATTTGGACCAAAGTCGTGCACTTTTGAAACTTTTCTACATTGATGCCTGTTATTTAAGTGATGGATAGACTGTATATACCCGCTGGATTATATTAGTCTTGAATTTCAGGATGTCGATTTGGAGTGCAGAGTATTTTCGTCTGGGGTTTGTTGAGGCCCAACATGTCGATCATGTTTGGATTGCAGAGAATTCAATATTTCTCCAGGATATGATCCTTGATTCAGACACATTCACAACCTGACATACGCTGATGTGAAGAAGTATTTTCTAAAAACAGAACAATGTTACTGAAATCAGAAAGTATTTCTCTTTGGATTTAAATTGGTTCCTCTGGATTATCAGGAATATGAAATGAATGTAAGATTAAATCAAATCAGTGTCAAATGCTCAGACTGTTTCATTGAGATGACAAAGCAGCATGTGATGCTGAATGGGCAGCGTGGCTTTTGTTCTGCCTCTGTGCAGAATTTGTTTCTCGTTTCGAAGCATCCACACAATTATTTTGGGTCGTGCCAATTGAATATCTGATTGGGGTTATGAATTCAGGGGATTAATTTCACTGCAACAATGCATCAATTGTTTCCAGTAAGAGACGCGGAGGCGGTGTTGTTGTTCAGTAAACTGATCATACACAGAGTGTACTAATGCTTCTGTGGTGGAATCCATTGATCTGCTGTCCCCCTGCATAGTACTTTCCTAATGATATCTGAGATGCCACTGTTACAGAAACGGGGAGCAGCATTTCCCCAGCCATCTAGAGCAATTTATTGTTGGAAGGTAATAATAAGTCTATATTTGAAAAAATGGACGGGATGAGCCCCTGTCTGAATGTGGGCTCTGAGCCTGAAACCACAGCGGCTCATGGTGGCACTGGGAGTCATTTTCAATTTTTCTTCAGAGGGAGACATCATTGACTATAAGAGAGCAGTTTAAAAAAAAGAAGCTGTATTGCACTTGTTAAAATTTGCACTGACTTTTTTTCAGCTTTTTATTCATTCTTTTAGGGACTGTAGAAAAATTATTGGGGAGGGGAGGGGGGTGAGTTTTATATATCCTTTTGTTAAAACTAAAAACCTCCACAGCCTTTTTTCCTCCTGGGTTTGTTCCCCTGCCCTTGACTTACAAAAAAATCCATTACCTTCCCACCAATATCTCAAAATCCAGACACTATTGAATAAAAAGTTGCTGACAGGAATGATGGCCACAGAATCTCTGTGCTCTGTGGCGTCTGGTGGACTTTTCCAACAAGCCCCTGGATTCCACATAATGAAAAACTGAATATGAAGTCGATCAGATGATGTTATAGCCTGTATACATGTATATGAGATCAGATGGCTGACAACCCCTCAAATCAATTACATGATGCCTGAGTCACACTGTTTCTTCCTGACAGCTGTTTCAAAAAGCACAGCGGTAAATATCAAAAGGAAAGTCAAGAGTTTTTACAATCAGTCATGACAAACTCATGTGACACTAAATACACTGAAAACTTTTCACCCAACATCATTGTTCATTTATTTATATGGAGCTCTGTTGATATAGTTTTTAAAATAGAAAGTCTTATCTGTTTGAGGTAGCAGCCAAGTCTGATGATAAATATAACCGTGCCAAGTGAATGCTGGGGAATTTTAAATTGCATTTGTACAGCTGATAGACTGTCTTGTTTTACTAATACAATAAGGGATTTGTCATGTAGTTGAAAATTTAATAAGCAACTACAACCACTATCAGCAAATGTATTTCCAGAGCCTGTTTTTTTTTTCTCCCGGGGGTGAAGTGTGTCAGTGGCGCAGCATCAGCCGCTGTATGGTAAACATAACACTGGAACAAACCACAGTTTCTGGCCATTGATCTTCAGTCATTAGCTATGAGCTCATGGCGCCACTCAATGACCAGCAGGACTCCCAGGGTAATGTAAGCACGTACCTCCACTATTGATCCTCATTTTGTGTCAAAGACTCTTAATAGAGGGTGTCAAAAAACACGATGGCCAAACCATGAAAAGTGGTTTAAACAAACTGAGACCTTTGCGTCTGAAAGTCAATTCAATTTCTGATTCATTTTGGCAGACAGATAAACAGACGGGCAGATTTATAGACAGCAGTTAATTTCAGTTCTTTATTCTGGTATTTAGTCTTAGTTTAAGTCTTTGCCTTGTGATGTCAAAATGTGTGTTGGTTATAGATAGTTTTATTCTAGATGCAATTAACAAAAATTAAAACATAGTGTAGCCTTGGAGTTTTAAGGTTCAATCAGACTTTTGTTAACATTAATAATTCGTCTAAAACTCGAGTTGAAAAAAACTTAGTAGGTTTCACCTTCATACATTAATGGCCCTAGAATTTAAATAAATAGTTCCCAATCTCTCCAAGTAATCTGAGTTACACAGACTGGATATCAAACCTCTTTAGCCTAGTTACTTTGAGTATTAGTATGTGACAGATCATTTGAGAAACCAGAAGTGAAGTTAGTTTTAATTTGGATATTTGACATTCAGTGTGAATCCAGCAAAATCTTCTTGCTCAGTCTCACCTGGAGTTGGCAGTGAGACGACAGTCCACTCACCTCCAAGGATTTCACTTTGGCCCCATCAATAAATTACTGTTTGAATGACCACATGTGGGAAAATACAGAGATTTGATAAACTCAAGTGACTCTGTCTTGTGTCGGCAAACAAGTAAATTTTGAAGCAGAAGAAAGAGGAGCTGAGGAAGAAGAGCAGACAGAAGCACAGGATGACGTTTTTAAATCTGTCAAGGAACATGTAATGTGGAATAAGATTTTGAATTTAAAAAGTAATTAAATCATTTGTATTAAAATAATGATTTCTATCTGTTGACACAAGTTGTAAAATGTTTCACTATTGTCTTTGTTCTAAATTCATGAAAATTAACTCAGAGAGACAGAAAGATTCCAATAACCCATAATGATTACCAGTAGCAATATGACAATCCGAGCGGAATTCAGTTTTTTAAAGAACTGCCAATCTAAATTCATGCAATAAACATCAAGAAAAAACATCTCTGAGCATCAACATTTCCAATAAAATTTTCTTCCAGTGAAAAGATAATTGGATGATTTCCTGAGATCTATTATAGCAAAAAACCCTCACTTTCATTACAGCAGACTTTGACATCATTTCAAGTTCTCATTTTACAAAAAAAAAGTGAAACTGGAACGGAGCACAGTTCAACCCCTGGGCTAATCGTGGGGCCTTTTATCTGTAGCAGAAAGAGTGTCTTTTGTCAGAAAGAGCACCCTGAGTCTGGAGTGAGGAGGAGGAGGAGGCGGTGGAGGAGGGAGAGTTCTGGGTATTGTCTCTCCAGAGGACACTAATGGGTTTTGGTGTCATGTGTTTTTCACTCAACACTTGACACATGGAGCCGTTCTCCTTCAATCACTCCACTTTAATGTCCATTACGATGAGGTATGCCAAAGTGCCGGCTGACTATTGGTCACTTAGATTGTCCAAAATGAGTCTATTTTTAAGATTCCCCTCCTTTTAAAACACCATCCTTTCTTTGCATCTCGACACAATAAGTTGTCTCAGTAATACACAGCCACACTATCTGCTGTGTGTGTGACACTTTTTTGTAGTTTTAAAGTGCGTAAGAGTCAGTGGCTTTGTTCAGACTGCAGGCAAATCAGAGCCGTTTTTCAAAGCAGATCTTTCAGACGGACCGTTACTTGCAAGTGATCAGATTGGATTTGTGTGTCCCGGCATCACCAAACTATCTGCGCGGTGCTGTGGTAGCAACGTAGACGTCAGGAACTCTGTCCACTGGTCATCATCTCATCCTCCAGACTATACTCTCAAGTTGCAGTGCAAAAATTACTTGTATACATTCGATGTCATCGTTGTAAATTACGTTGCAAGTGATGCCATTTTGAATCCGATTTGAGAGCAGATTCAGAAATCGCATTTCAAACCACCTCTAAAAGTTGGTCCAGACTTTTTATAATATAAAATCTGAATACCCAAAAAAAAAAAAAAGTAAAACGTATTTGTGCTGGCAGTGTGAACAAGTCCAACGTGTGCCTGCCTGAATACCTTCGTGTCTGGCCATGTACAGTATGTAAGCAACAAGAAACTACTGCTTGTGATTCTTTTCTTTTTTTTTTTTTTTCCAAGGAACTAGACTGTCTAATGAAGCCCTGAATGCCAATGAGGGTGGGGGAGGAGGCTTCACAGTATTTGGGGCAATAAAAGATGTATTCTGTCTGAAGAAGAAGAAGAAAAAAAAAAAACATTCTCCTGAAATACAACTTCTCCTTGTCCTCACCTGGCACAATTTAAATTATCGCTCCATCCCGGTAAAGTAGGACACTCCATACCTCCTAATCCATTAGGCAATTAATTTGGGAACTTAAAACATTGCTGCAGATTTGTGCCGAGCGGTTTTCATAGTTCTACTAGACAGAGAGCACTCGGGGGCAGTCCCTGAAACTTGAGTAGATGATTAAGTGCATTTCTGCTCCTGAGAAGAGATTATGTCTTGTGCCGGAGTCAGAGGATGGAGCGTGGCTGTGGAACTTGGCAATGGCCGAGGTACATTGAGATAATGATGTACCTGTCCTCAACAATAACGCTAATCATATCTCACCTCTAGGGTATCGCTTTAAGGTCAGAACAAATTCACTACCATACATTAAGTCCTTGTATTGTTTTAATGAAGGTGCATGGATTCCTGCCGCTACGGATTGCACTTACACCTCAAATACCCCGTGTGTATAAATGCCTCCAAATCCTAATTCTCTTCTCACTTAACAGAAAAAAAAAATCCACTGGAATACAGTACACCTCTGAACCAAACATTATGAGTAAGGAGATTGTGACATATAAGACCGCAGGCCCATTTTTAATGAATGTGAAACCTGGCCCGGGTTTACACTGAAGCGCAGTCTAGTGCCCTAAAATTATAGCCATGCACCACCTTTCCACTCGGCACAATCATAAGGGCGGCAGCGGCTCTCCAAGTGTATGAGGCCACTGAACCGAGCATCTGTGTCAACGCCACGGCCTGATGGGAGTTTTTCATAGAGGGAGCCATAGAGATATATTTATGTTGCTCCCCCCATTACCAGAGCTTTAAATAATAAAGTAAAATAAATAGCATCCATTAAACTGATCACATTGTGCTAACTCAAATTGTGTTTATTATGCTAATGGTACATGAAATTAAGAAAAAGACCTTGATGCCAGTGGATTTAATTAATGGGCTTTGGGAAAGGCACTGAGACGTAATTCATTTCTGAGTAAGTAAGTCTCATTTGCAGTTCCATGGGTCCTCATGCCGCTGATTGCCTGAGTTATTCTTGCAGATGTGCTGCTCACAGCATGTCCCTCCATTAGAAATGAACACCTCATTATATAAACTACCTAATTAAACATAATACAGCTCCGCATTGACTCATTAATGCGTAGCCCTCTTTTCTCTGAAGGAAAGAATGTGAGGGGGGGAAAAAGGGAGACAGAGAGAGAGAGAGAGAGAGAGATAAAGCAAATGAGAGATAGAGGCAGAAGAAAAGACGCTGTGAACAGAACAGGCGAGTCCACTGTAGTCCAATCACACAAAATAGGATCTACACCCTTTCACAAATTTAAGTCATTGTTACAAAGACAATAAAAAAAAGTGATGAAAACATTGGTTATAGGTGTGACAGAACTGCTGAGTCGTGGATTCTCTTTCTCCTAATAGCTAATTATATTTGGTGAAATACAGTAGGAGCATTTCAGACGGATTGTGTGTCACCTCTGTTTTACCAACCAAAGGCTGGAAACACCCGACAACACAAACTCGTGTCTCAGCGGCTACAGAAGTCAAAGACTGAAGTGAAGAGAGGACAAACAGGGCAAAAAGAGATCATGGAGTGAAAAGGAGGAGGAGGAGGTCAAGGTCAGGGTTGGGATTCATTTAGTCATCACTTGTGTGTGATGATGAGTGTGTACACATAATAGATTTGTGAAAATAAAACTCATGTTTACGAGGTATATTTGTCCAAAAAAAACCCCAAAGGACTATTAACTATTTCTAGTTTTCCTCTCATACAAATACCATGATCTTCCTCCACTGATGGAGTTGGCTCACTTGTCATTGAGACTGATAATACAATCTTCAATGTAAATGAACTCTAATGTTTTACTTTAACCCTCATTTAGCATTTATAAGCTGTATTTAAATGCTTAATAAATTGTCTACAATATACTATAATGTGGCTGTAAACACATAAAGGACCTTTTAAATATTCATTAATGCATTTGTCAGCAGTAATAACTTCCCCTATGAATCAGCTATAACTGATGTAACTGACTGATATAAAAAGACGTCCCATTTCTTAAAAGTGTCTCTAATAATGAAGACTGACACTTTTTAATTCTGATTACTGTTGGAAGTCACCGCCTAATGAACAGCACCACCAGGTCATGTTCATATATATTCTGATCATATCAATCCAAGACAATTTAGCTTCCACCTGCATCCTGCTTTTACAAACAAGTCTTGAACAAAACAATGCCGGACTCTGAGCAGCAGATAGAGACACTATAGACCAGCGGTTTTCAAAGTGTGAGGCGTGCCTCCCCTGGGGGGCGCCAGAGGGCTTCAGGGGAGGCGCGGCGAGTGAAAAAATAAACCCTAAAAGAAAAAAATGTGTAAACATCTGACAAGAGACAAGATGGGTCGATTTTTAGTATCTCAAGTGAAAGTGAGAGAGGACACAGAGTCTGGGGCGAGCAGAAAACGGAGGAAGTATGACCCTGATTATTTAAAGTTTGGCTTTTCATGTATTGGTCCTGATGATGCTGCGCTGCCACAGAGTGTTACCTGCAAAGAGGTGCTAGCTAACGACAGTATGCGACCATGTAAACTCAAAGAGGCCTTAAATTGAACGTATTCAAAAAGATATTAAAAAGCTCTGTTAAAATATGCTAAAAACAGATGCTAAAATGTGTTTTAAAAAGATATTTATCCACACACACAGATAAAGATGATTAAAATGTTTTAAAAATATGTTTAAGAACATGTTTAAGATGTTTACAAAAATAAAGATTTGTATAGCATTTATTGTTTAAACCCTTTTTCAAGCCTGTGTGGAACATACAAAGCGACAACAATAACAATAATAATAGTAATAATAATTAGGGGGAGTAAAGGGGGGGCGGCATGCTTTTGAGTTCTCTTTAGGGAGGCTCGCTATCCCACACTTTGAAAACCCCTGCTATAGACAACAAATCTTTACACACAGATTCCAAAAGATTATTCCTCCCCATCTTTTCCAGTTACAACAATACAAGCTGAAGCTGGGAGTTTCTTGTTTGACTTCACCTCCGATCATTCTAATTAAAGCTCACCTTTCATCTCCAGTGGTATAATTGACTCCTGCCTCTCCCCTCTGCCCTGTCACACATTCCCCTCACTGCTGTATGAGGTGAGAGTGACTGCAGACCAAGTCAACAGTGGCCATATCCAACATGTGTTAAACCATCTACCCCATGATTTGACCAAACAGCAGGTCCCCACTCGAGTCCTCCCTCCAGACAGAACCAGGAGACGTATTTGAGGTGTAATACTCAGACGCTGCATCACACTTAGAGAACAGCTCTTCCACCACAGGAGCCCAGTGATGTCGCAGAGTGTGACATTAACGATCCACTTTTAAAAAAAAAATACAAAATTAATATTTAAATGTATAACAAAGCCACTACTTATTTCCTGTGGGAAAGCTGAGGAAAACAGTCATAAGTCATTGCTCTCACCTCACTGGATTAAGTACAACTGCATGTTCCCAGCAAGAGGCGGCACAGTTTAACTTGCACATGTGCATTTTCAGAGACGTGTCAGTCGATTTGCAAAAGACATTCACTCCAAAATATTCAAACTAATATAGTCCATTAAAACTGCCATTAGAGGAACATTACATATGGACGTCAGGACGACTAGCAGACTTTGTGATTTTAACTAATTAGGGTCCAAATATCAAAGATAATGACAAAAGAATGTGAACTGCTTCAACATCTCATTAAAAAGTTTGTTACAATCGTTATTAGGACACACATACTGACTAATTATTAATTAGGGTATTATGAAAATGCATTTTAGGAAAGAGAGGTTGCCACTGAGATCATCTCCTGTGTGATTATATGCCAAATTACAATAATGAAAAAGGGATTTTAAAGTAATAAGCGTACTGTGTTTAAACACTTTTATTATCTCTCTCTGTCTCTGAAACACACACACACACACACACACACACACACACACACACACACACACACACACACACACACAGGTAAACATTTTATATTGATGAATAATGTTGCTGGTGGTCCTGCTGCAGCCCTCTGTGCTACAAAGCTGTCACATATTTTGGTATCATAAGTCACTTTACTATAATTCATTTTAGTATATATTTCATCAAGATTCAGTCAAACTGTATTGATTTCTTCTATACAAACTTCTATGAGTGTTAATTACTATTTCATCCACAACTACACAACGCCGATTATAGCACTGGCATGAAACAGGATTCTGTTATTAAGAATTTACTTTCTTAATTATGCTGCAATTATGTCACAGCTTTATGGTGCAGTTATGCCCTGTGGTGTTGTGCAAACACATAACCCAACAACTCATCCCTGGACTATAAACTCTACATTAAAAGTTCCCGCATAGTCACAAAGAGAATTCACAACAATTGCAAATGCGGATAATTAGTCTGCGATGGCTAGAAATTAGGCCATTATGAAAACTGCAGCCACCCCCGCTGACAACTTCACTCTGTGATTAACTGTTAATAATGTTGCCTCCCTGCAAAAACACTCTTCCACAGAACTCTGCTGCATCCACAGCCGCACGAGTAACAGTACAAAGTGACGAATGCAGCCACTGAGACGCCGAGGATACGATCACACACTGCGTCTTCATCCACACTGCAACGGAACTTCTGTCATTAGTTTAGCTGCGTCAGCCCAGATCAACAGAGGCATCAAACCAAACCAGTGTAACAGAGGTAATCGTGAGAGGTAATTGGATTTACAGCAGTTATAATGCAATGACCCAAAGTCACATAAGAAGAGCATCAGAACGTTTGTAGAAAGTTTTCAACCCACTCCTCCAGCTGATCTGTACGCTCAAGATATTCAGTGCAGGCACAGATAAGATGTCCATGTGGATCAAATGAACACATTCTTAACTCGGTCTCGGCGGCCCAGCAGTCTCAAGTGCACATCATATAAGAAATGTCACAATGCCATGGCTTTAAATCCTGTGAGGAACCTTTGTAACATGTCATCCACTTCACTTTTCAGCCACATTTCCTGCTCTTCACGTGTAAATACCCAACATTAAAATGCATAAGAATACCACATATGTAAGAAGTACTTACCTCCTTAATCATGAGGTGTGTTTTTCTACGGCTTGCCAAAGCTCACTGTGAAGGCTCGCCGCCCCTGTGGGGGGGAAAAAGTTTGTTAGTGTTTAGTGTGTGAAACTAAAACCAGACCCTAAGACAACAAGACTTCAATCCCAAAACAATGGTGAGATCCAACAACATCCAATCAACCCCAGTTCAACAAGAATACTAATTAAGAACTCTATTTTACAAACACACATCGGGTCAGTCTTTGTACAGTTCAGAAAATAAATGCATGCCAAAATAGAACATTAACGCCAATGAGGTTGTCTGGCAATGCAGCGTTTTGTCCGGATTTTAACACTAAAATAACCTCTGAATAACATTGTTAATTCCAGTTCCTGATTCCACACACACTAATTAGTCTGCGATGAAATACAATTTGAATGTGTGAAGGCTGTCAACTAGATGAAATGTCAAAGATCCTGCTCTCCTACATGAAAGCAGTTACCGCCATCTTGCTTTCTTGCTGGAAAATTCTGTAATATCTATTGACAGCATTTATCATACTGACATTCTGAAACGTGGCTAACACCATGAGTCTAGTGCCTTTCACTGCAAATCCAAAAGTCAAGGGAGTGAAGTCAGATCTGGTCCAGTCTGGTTAGTAGGGTTGGGCATCGAGTATCGAGCATCGATTGGAACCGGGACTAACATTCCAATTCTCCCGGAATCGTTCAAATTTTTAAATTTCGATTCCTAGTTTCGATGCCCAGTCTGCCGACCAGAACAAGAGGCCGCCGATCACCAACAAAGAAGAAGCCACCGGAGGAGAAACCGCAGTAGTGTAGGTGCGTAGCCATGGAAAGTGGGCGGATCTGGACTGGATTATACAAGTGTTTCTGTTAGCCCGTTAGTGGGAGCTATGCAACATGTACCTTCAACAGCACCGGACACTAAAGATGTTTAAAAAAAATGAAGAAAATTCTTAACATATATATTGAAGTTCATAGATTTGACAATTATACTGAGAGAAATTCAGAGGAAAGTTCATAAGTCGATAGATTTAAAATTCATGGAGAAAGAACTTTTTGACCCTGCCTCTTACAAGAATCGGAATCGAGAATCGTTAGGAGCCGGAATCGAAACGAGGAATCGAAATTGGAATCGGAATCACTCAAATTCAAACAATGCCCACCCCTACTGGTTAGTTTATCTAGACCAGGTCTGGAGAGTTGAGTTTCTACGACGAGGATAATAAGCTGAGAAAAGGGTGGCGTCAGAGGTGAGAGGCAGTGGAGTTCAACATGGTCAGACTGTGGTGAAGGCTGCTTTGCAACCCATCAACAAAATACAACCAGCAAAATTCATGTCGCAGTGTGAATGGAAAGAACAGCATATTAAAATGATGACACTTTGTTTATGGCTCAGGATACACTGGACTGTAAAACAATGACATGTACATAAATGAGAACAATTTTTAAAATTTAACACTGAACTAATTAAGAATGTTAAACTAATGGCCATTAGAACATTCAGCATTAAGTGTGTTATTCTGCTTTGTTTTGCCTCTTATGGGGCCAAATGAATCCTAAGACCAAAAGTACTGTAGAGAAAAAGAGCAGTGGTGAGAAGGAAATGTGAGAAGTAAAATCTGACATGTTATTACATTTCATGCTGTGACTGGTTGAGTAGCCTTTAGATACGAACTACATCTGAGTGATGGGATTGATTTTAGAGCTGAAACACAAAAAAACGAAAAACCTCCGACCTATAAGAAGAAAATAAACAGATATCAAGATGTACATAACATAAAAGTTAAATGTTGTGGATGATGGCATTCATTTCTTGGAGTTTTAATTACAGATTGTCATGGTTTTATGTTCTGTTTTACTGGGTGTGTTTATGCTGTGTATGGGCTGTGAGTGTTGCTGGAAGGGCCTCTGGTCATTGCATGCCAGCCTTTTCAATGTAATACAAGACCTTCCTGAAACTCTTGAAAGCTGACAGTGCTTGACGTGAGCTGTGTTAATTACAGTAATGGCACGCATTCTCATTAAGTCATTGTTTACGTATCCCGGGGCCTTATGGAGCCTGAGTGGTGCTCTGGTCTGCTCGAGCACCGCCGCCTCGCTGGTCTGTGCGGCTCTGGCCTCGTTAACACAGACAGCTGTTCCTCCCAGCCACAGCCATGGCCGACATGACGAGTGGCGCCGGACATGCCGCTGAACACACCCACTGCGGGAGCGACTGTCAGAAATAGAAGTATCCCACGAGGCAGGGAAACGTCAATGAGTAATCAGCGAGAAAGTGCTCCTCGGGTGATGTTTTTCAGGCCCAGCCCCCAACCCCTTATGAACCAGCCGCTCCCCTTCACAAGAGCGTTCACGAGGCCATCTCGTGACCCCGTCCTATCCCTTTAAACTGGCGCAGTCGAAGGTGCAGCTGGTGTATAATTCCACCAGTAACCTGTGGTGAGGAGAGCAGGGGCCATTAGATAAATAGTGTCACAGGAAGATGTCCTGAACAGGACCAGCAGCCAGAGGGCACAGGCAGAGATGCTGCAGCAACAACCCCGTATTTATCAAAGTAGTGAAAATGAGATTTTGGACTGAAGCAGAAGACTTAAAAAAGACTTAGTTTTTACTTCTACTTGTGAACTGTAGAATAAAAACTATTTGTGTTTCTTTCGACTAATTCTCTTATATATAAAAACGCTGCAGAGCTCTCTTAAGTTGGCACCTTCTGAAACAGGTAACAGAGCAACTGAAGCTGAAGTAATTTACATCATTCAGACTAGAGGAGCATACTACACAAGAACAAACTACCCACTGATTCTGTTTGTCATGTTCACATTCATTGTAGAAGCAGATTCCAGTTTGGTTTCAATTCACACAAATGAACTTTTGTTTTGCTGATTTTTTTAAAGTCTGAGGAAAACGGCAGATGTAAATGGTAAATTCTTGTTTCTTATTGGCCATTATTAACATACATGTGATCAACCATGTGATCATGCATTGGTCACTTGAGCAATAAATCTACAGCGATGGTGGTATAGTGGTGAGCATAGCTGCCTTCCAAGCAGTTGACCCGGGTTCGATTCCCGGCCATCGCAGGTGGCTTCTCTTTCCCGAATTTCCTCTAGGGGGGATCAATAAAGAACTATCTTAAATGGGTCTTGTTTTTCACTCTCAGCAAAAAACATATGAATCCTCAGTGGCGTTAAGTGCAGTTCTTGGAAGTTTGGCAAATATGGGCCCTGGTCTTTAATGTTCAACTCCACCAGTGGGAGCACATTGGGGCTACAACTGACAATTATGTTCATTAATCTACCTCCATCATATCAATTAAAATAAATGCTCATCACACTTTCCTAAAAGACCGATGTGACCAAAACTATAGCACCAAAAGTTAATTTACTAATCACATAAAACAATTATGTGACACTGTTGGACAATTATTCAATTATCAAAATAGCTGCAGATTTATTTTCTGCCACTCGAGTGCACGTGGCTCTGGGGATGGCAGTGTTGGTCAGCACGTTGTGTGGACAGCTGGTCAGTTCAAACCACTTTGGCCACGCAGTCTGTAAGCAGCAGTCTCTCTTTCCTCGTCCTGTTTCCCATCCTAATGTGCAGTCATCTCTAATTTCACACAAATTATACTGCGATACATCACTAAATATTTAGTAAAATAGCTTCAAGATGGAAAATTATAAAACTCATTGGATCAAGCAGCGTGATCAAATCCTAATCGGCCCATCTACACCTGACAGATTCGCCGCAAAATAAAATAATAAAACACTATCAAATAGGAGTTTGTAGAAATTGATTCATGCTGTCTGAAATGTATTGCAATATTAAAATTTCCAACTTATCATGTCAGAGGCAAGATGGCAGCGATGACTTCAAGACACGGGGATTGAAATGTCTAATAAGGGAACACTGCCTTTCCTCTGGATGTGTGAACTATAAAAGCTTTAATTTCCCTATCATCACTAGGATCTAATACCAATCTGTATTCTTTATTCAGGCCGTCTGTGTTGCTGCCAGACAAAGCCTTTGAAAAGCCAATTCCTGGGAATTAAAGAAAAGAGATTAAAATATCATTAGGTGCTACATAATTGAATGTCAATTTTGAATAAACTTGGAATTCAATTCCTGGTCATTAAACTGAATGTGGTCTGCCTTTTCCAATCATAGTTTTGAGCCCACAGATGAGAGCGAGGTACGAACTTCAAAATCATTAAATTGAGGGGAGTTTGTTTGGCCTTGGCGCGCCAGACTGCTTTGATTCTGGCTCAGAGCAGAGGGATGAGCAGCTGGAGGAGAGATCAAATTGAAACAAAGCTTCGGAAAATTGAAGGAAACATGAGCATAATAATATTTAATAATTAAATTCTCGCAAACAATGGCAACCGAATGAAGTAATCTGCAAAAGTGTGCAACATCATTTGCATAATTGACACAGTCCCCCCGTCTCCCCCCTGTAAATGAATGATGAAGACAATAAAAGATGTTGCTAAAATTGGGAACAATAACAGCAAAATTTCATCAAGGCCCCCATGCTCTGATTAATCTGCGCTTGCAAATCAGTGCAGGGGAAAGAGAGAGAGAGAGAGGGAAGCAGAGAAAGGGGGGTGAGGCTGGGGGGTGAGGCAGGTGATTAACAACAGCAGGGATTGCCGGCGTGGACAACGTGGCCTGTTTTGCTCAGCTCGAGGGGCACCATGCGAGCCCTTCTCCACAGCTGCTGCAGGCACTGGCTAGCTCGATCATCCCCTGAAAGCCTGAATGAGTGCAATCATTTGTATTGTCATTAACCTCTGCTGCACTGTCTCCATGCCTCAGCACTTGGAAACCCATAATTCTGCTCCTCAACCCCCCCAAAAAATCAGCTCAGACAGACGGACACGCTGATGCAAACTTAAAAAAGAAAAAAGTTCCATGACATGAAAAAGCAGCTGATATATTCAGTATGAAAATCACTTTATGTAACATTCCTAAATGTTTCTAATCTTTCTCAGCTAATTATTTGCTATCTGAGTACACTGCCATTTTTAATTACTCAGAATGAAGGAACAGTATTAAATGAAAACATAATAGTATGAGCGACCTATTTTATATTCAGGATTTCTAATTAACGGTTTGTCTTTATACACATTTTCTATCTCTCGGATCATTTAGATAACAACTTTCATCATCATCTTTTGATGTTTACAAAATAGAAAAAGCAGCATCGTCGAGATTTATGCCGCATATTTGGCTCCTAATAACATTTGCATTTACTAGTCAATTAACTTGATTAAATTCATATTCCAAGTCTGATTCAACTTTGTTTGCAAGAGACAGTTATTGCTCGGTGAATTAAATAGCAGCACGGGCAAAATGACGCAACAGAGAAAAGGAGGTTGGGGAAGGGGGGGGGGGGCACTATGTCATGTTCATTATGCTGTAAACAACACAGGAGGAATGACACATTACAAGCATTACAAGCCATGTAAGGTGCGTGTGTCTGAAGGAAAGGATCTCTCCTCCTGCAGATACGTCTGTCGTTTGCATTTTTTTTGCATTATTTTCTCCAAATGATGATCATTTACATTCTCGTCTCTTGTCCTCTGCAGACTTCAGCACAAGCTCTGCTGAAAACATTAATAAAAACATGTTTTCACTCCCAATATCACCCATGACTCTGAATTCCCACAAGCATCCACTATCTTGTAAATTCCATGCAATTAGTAGCCTTAACATACCCACAGACACTCATTTGATTTTAACCTCCTCTGTCCAATTAACAAAATGTAGGTTGGAAAATAAATGGCAGACGCCTAAGCAAATTAATTATGTGTCCACCAAGCTGTTAGCCCGTGTGCACAGAGCAGGGGCTGGCAATAAGAGCTGGGCACACACCGCCATATGGCCTGTGTGAGAGCGGACATCATTTGGGGGTGCAGTGGTACACCCCTTACATTCTCACAGATATTTATGTGTCCCTCACAATAGATACACAACATATGCTGTGAAATGCTGCAGAATTAGTCTAATATAACTGTTTTAATGATTGTTGTTTTGAGGACTACGTCTTTATTTTGATCCATCTGCGATCCCTGGAGCCATTTTCACTTTCCTGTTGTAAATCATAATCAACTGTCACATGGCTTTAATGCAAAAAAGATGTTTCTAACTGCTTCTCCGAACAATAGTTTTTGTTTCCTGCACCAAGAAAACCACTGGTCTGTTACAGCAAGAATTATTAAAAGGGGCACGCTACAAGTTTAGTTCTACCAGCCTGTGAAAACACCAGAGAGGAGAGGATGGAACAAATGACCCTGATGATGTCATCAAAGCTACATGTCTGTCTAAGAGCCTGCATCATAAACTGGAATTGTGGGTAATTAGCAGGTATGGGGAGTCTAATGAAAGATGCTACTGAGGATATGTAGGACCATGATACCTGCTTTTTGACCAGTTTAACCTGTCTCTTATGAGTCTCTACATTTTATAAAGGTGAAACACTAAATCACTGTTAAAGAGTATCTGAGCTACCAATTCAACCAAATCAATCCTTCTCTCAATAAAACTTCAGCCATATCACCAAGTGTTAGACACACAAATCCAACAAATAATTATTACTAAAAAGGTGGTGTAACAACAACAAGACCGTCCACTGCTCCGTCTGCATCAGAGCTGTTTGGCAAAGTTTGGTCAGAGAGCAGGAAGAAGGGCTCAGTTCTACCACAGACTATGATCAACGTGGCCACCTAGAGGTAACACAAAATAACACAAACATCTGGTCTCATTTTAAGGGCAACAATAACCTAAATCCTCCTTCACAACAGGATCGTGACATTAGATTATTGGCACAATAATTATAATTAACATAAATTATGATGGTATTATGCCGACAGACATCTAATCCACTGGGATCTGCTAACTGCACACTACATATGTCTGATAACAGCAGCCAACACAATAATCCTATTCACATTTTTAACCGCAGTTGCTGTGTTCCCACAGCCGGTTTTCACACTACATTACAACTATGTTCCATTATACATTTATGGTGCTGGATATTCCTACACATGAAAAATTCACTCGACATGGCACATAGTGTAGGAGTTAATGCTAGACAGTGTTATGTAAAACAGAAGCGAAAGTGAAGCAGCTAGACTCAGTAACAGAGATATTATAAAAGGAGACATGAAAAAAAAAGCAGATTAAATCTCACTAAACACTGTTCAGAAATGGGAGAAGCACTTTCACACACATATCATTAGAAAAGAAAATTGTTTAATTAGTTTAACACTTTAAAAGCTCTTTCACACCAGTTGGCGTTTTGTGTGGATTCTCAGGATGTGACATTTAAAGATGAGCTTTAAATACTGGCTGCACGATGTCTGTTTATACCAGGTGAAGCTTCGTCTCTTTAAAAGCAAGTACTTTCTGTCATTCAGAACCACAAAGGCCCATGTAGGATGATGGTACTTGGACCAGTGTTGGCACTCATGCCAAAGGCACGTCTTTGTGTGCTGTGCAATAAATACCCGACCTAAAGATACCTCCAGCTGTTCTAGTCACCAGTGTTATGTCTGCACTTCATCCGGCGAAGGAAGCATTATCTGACGAAATTCTTTTAATTGTAGCCTCAGAGTTAATAGTTAACGTTCCGAGCTACTTGGCGTGAAATTATGCTGTTGGAGGGGACGAAGGTGAGGAGGGGCGGTGATGTTCGCCCCCTCCAACCCCGACATTAACATCTACGCACCATGACCATGTGAACCTCTGCATTCATGTAGGCTGATGATGTCATGGAAACGAGATGCTGGGTTTATGAATAACCACAGGAAAAAATTACACCTGTCTGCTTGGACAAAAGATCCGTTTCCTTTACATATATACATTTCTGCTGCTGAGTCCTGATCCTCCTCTGTTCGGCGTCCACAGCCTCAGGGTTATAGGATGTCAGCAGCCAGCTTGTCCGGTAATTTGATCTTGTGGTCTGTGGTACTTTAGCCATTTAGAAATTACGAGGTTCCATCTAATAACTTCTTGAAGTGGTTTACTTTGATTTGGGCTCAGTGAATTAAAACCTTAAACTGGTTAGACCTGTTATAATATTTACAACAGATGGCACGAGTCATGTTTTGAATATTTTGAGTGCTTCTCCTATTTCTGAGTTTTAGTTTTAACCCAAATGTATTTGGCTTCGACATCACATGGAACATGTTCACCTATAAAACACTATGTGGCTGTGGTTTGGACGTTGGTCTACATGTGCATTTATGATAGGTACTATAAATATTACATGTATGCATAAGCATAATGGCAATAGCCCATTAAATTGCACATGTTCTGAATGTAACACAGAATTTCCGACATCTTGTTACCGCTGAAACTCTGACAGATACCTGCTCTCGACCAGTACAGCAGATCACAACCTACAACACAGTCTGACCTTAAGGACAGGGTTTCAGGTTCAGTGGGATCTTTTTCAAGGCTGCACACATCAGTATGTATAAGTTAACAAGTATTAAAATCTCTATGGAGCTTTTGCATCATTTTAAACTTTCTGTATTTTTTGTGACAGAGTATGTTTTTGTTTATCCAATGTGAATCTGATGCAGGAGCTGAACTGAGAAAGGAGCCATGTTTGAGTAAAACATCTATATAATCTATATAAATGCTAAAATATGAAAGTAAACAATAAAAAAAAAAAGGTTTGCTTCTTATTTTGCATCACTCTTGTAAAATGGGAACACAAATACTACATAATAATTGTCAAGTTTTGCTACAGTCTGATGAACTTTGTCTCCCTCAAGTGGTCGAAAGGATAAACAAACATCATTATTCACAGTTCAGTGTGGATCCAATGACAAATTTTCTCATGTTACACACATAAACAGACCATTTCCATTGTAGACATATTGACAAGTCATAGCAGGAAAAGCACAGGTGTAATTAATTACTTGAATGTTGGCTGCATTTCACTCAGATGAGTCAGTTCCAGGCCCTGACATGGTGCATGCTGGTCCACTGTTGGGGTCCAAACAGAGTGGAGGCATCATTAATGTTATTTATTACACCTGAGTATTTCTGGCTTTGACAAATCAAAATGCCTGCTGGGAAGAAAGGTCAGTTTGAGGAGCCAAGCAACTACTCTTCCAGTAGTAATGATTCACATGTTTTTCTAATTTAGTCAGTGACATTGTTCGATTTCCACACCATCCCCACACATTACATTTCACTGCTCTATCAAAATGTTGCTTGTGCTTAGGGAACCACTGGGTAAAATTAAACTTTCAATAAGTACATCTGGGTAGTTTTTGATTATAATTTACATGGAATCATTAATTTAGACAGAAATTGTAAAACAATGAAACGATATGATTATATTACCACAAATTGGTTCTACTTGAGAGTCAATAGATATTTAATTAACTATGAGCGCTCCTGAATTGACAGAGAAACAATTCATTTCTGCCAGTAAAACCAGAGGGGAAAGTTAGAGCCTGCCAAGTTAGAAGTTAGAGATTTGAAGGACTTGCACATCCTTGATCCACCCCCACAGGAGTTCTCCCCTATTCTACCTGATTAGAGCTCCATTCAGAGCTGTGTGGACTCGCCAAGTATCTCCATGACAGTATTATTCCACCAGTTAGTGTGGGACACATTTTTTAATGTGCTTACTGACTGTTTGTCCAGTTTACTTACAACCTGCTCAGAATTAGTGTGTTGTATGGAGCAGAGAAAAGAAAATGTCTCTTCTGAAAAAGGTCTATATGGGCACTGGTGAGCTTCTGTAATGAGCCTTTTTCGCAGCAGACATGTTGACTTGTTATATTAAAAAAAGCAACATTAACATTAAAGATGGCTCCACTCTATTCAAGTGTACCAGTAAGTCTGACAGAGGGCTCCTTCAAGGTGAACTGCAGCTCGTCTGGAAAGCAGATGAGAGCAGGTTTTCGGCAGCAGGGGGCAGTGACAGAGAGCTTCAGTCAAGACAGAAAGTTTCCAACAGGCTTTGCAGTCTCAACAGGAAGTCACAGAAACACTCACATTCTGTTAGATCTGATCCAGATTTAATTAAATGTTACCAAACCAACCTAGTCTGTACTCAGTCACCAATAATTACTGTTTTAATTATGTTCGACTAGTTACCTACGTGCTCAAGACAGCATTTATGGTTTAACATCCAAATTACTTACTTAATTTAGATGGGCTACAATCCTCATGTAAAGCATCATACCAACATATCAGTTTGACCCTGTGTATTAATTGGTTACCAAGACTTGATTGCGGGGTTCGTCCCTCTCAAGCTAAAGAACCTAAAAACAGAAATCAATAGAGAAAATACATGAGGAAAGCAGAAACAATAGTTTTGAAGAATCTGTCAGGGCTTCAAATAAGATGTCATGTTAACTTCTTATCAAAGGTTTTGTCACTTTATCACAGATTGTATGCAGTCTGAGAATTAACTGTATCATAAACTGAACGTATTCAGCCTCTCTGACGAACAGGAATCACCACCACTTACAACATACATACAACACTTATTCTGTTAACAGATTAAACCAAAGTGCAAAATCGGACTAATAAAATTAACTCACTTCAATTAAACAGACGATTCTACAGAACATCAAGTTGTTGATCCAATATTTAAACCAATCAGCTCTCAGATCAGGGGGGAACCAAGCGTTTCCCATCATGCCCTGTAGTTTTGTAGACAGTGGAAAGCAGCTTTAATCTCATGAGGGTATTTTTGCTGATGTTTGCAAGACATCAGAGCAAGTCGGGGTCAAGTTGGACAGAAATCTAACCACAAACGATCAATCATGTGCAGGCCAGGCTCATTTTAAACAAACCTAATGTGACAGGGATCCAGCATTCACAAGACCAAGACCACGAAGGACCTCAATGGAATTCAGCCATTAATCATTAATACTCCATTAATATTAATACTCAAGCTCTTCCTCTGGTGAAAATCCAAAATGTCTGTGAAAAAGGTCTATTTCCACTATAGCTCAACTTCAACCATAACTGTGTTCAAATATGAAAAGAAGATTTCTTCTACAAAACATCACAAGTAGGTTGTACATTTGAATCAGTCAACAGGGTCAGCACTGCAACCAATGACCCTGAGATCAAGATGGTTTAAATTAGTGAAAATGTGTTTTTAGTTTCTCATCAATCAGCAAGTGACAAATGTGTTTTCATACCACTGATATCAGGTAACAATGTTCAGATCTCATCAAAGAAAACATGCTCATATATGGTCAAGTTAAACACTAAGAATTACTGAAACACGTCGGTCAATTGGAAGTTTATAAAAGCCACAACTGAACCTTTTAAACTCTTAAACAAAGACCAAACAATGTGATGGTTAAACATAACAAAAACGTCTTTCAACAGTAACTCTACTAGTTGTTGTTTTTGCAGCTGTTCAAGGTTTGTTGAGTCTGAAGTTGACCTTAGTGAAAGTTGGCGACACTTAATGATAACTACAATAAAATAAGCACAAAAAGTAAAACTGTTGAGTATTTCTGAGACAACATCTGATGGGCACAAGCAACCAAAACATGTAGTTCAACATTTCTCTGACCATTTGGCTCATTATTGTTGTTTGCTAATTATTACCTTCGTGTTAGCATGGGTTTGTTAATGTGTGAGTACCTGTCACTGATTAGCAATTCAACACAAGTCACAATGACCTCAAGATTTCTGCCTGCATGACAGAAAGTTGTGTAATGCGAACAGTAATCTGACGACTTTGAAAGTCTAAATGTGACCAAAACAAAACTTCAACCTGCCTCATAAAACGCCACTTAGCTGCGAGCTAACGCGTGCTAGCTTACCTGGTTTAGCAGTTAGTGGACATTTGAAACCCCTTTTCGGATGATTTGTGGATGGACGTTAAATTATTAGTTATGACTTTTATGACATGGCATTATGTCACATTGCCGTTAACTGGGTTAGTAAGTTAACAGTGAAGCTTTCGTCTGTCTCCTAGAACTTAAACTTGGAGTCACGGCAACGGCTCTGACAACACGCCATTTTTTTTCCAAGATGGCGGCGGAATCGTCCAATCGGAGCGAAGCTTCAAACCCTGAATTCAAAATGTTACTTCAGTAAAAGAAATATTATGAGCAAAGTGTACTTAAAGTATCCAAAGTATTCATTCGGCAGATTGGCTCCTTTCATGTATTATTACAGAATATTATATTTCTTCTTCTGTTGTTATTACAAATGAACCTTGTAACGTTTGAGTTCACCAATATGGCTCTAGATACTTTGTGTACTGGAGTGTACTAAGTACAGATCTGTATTATATCACACAAGTATATGATACTGTAGGTTTATTAATGTGCAAAGTAACTATCAATTATAAGAGTCAAATAAATGTAGTGCAGTAAAAAGTACAGTAATTTCCTCTGGAGTAAAAGTATGAAGTAACACAAAGTGGAAATACTCAAATAAAAATTATACTTAAGTACAGTACTTGAGTAAAAGTACTAAGTTACATTCCAGCATTTATTTTACTTTATATATTTAATGTTTAACAATGCTCAATTCCAGTTTTGAACATGTTCAAATCATTGTTCTGATCTGAGCAGTTTTTTCATGGTTTACAATGTCAAAATACTTTTTACCCATATGTCCTGCTGTTACATTTTGCTGAACTAAAAACAGGCCATGGAAAGAAATGGACACCAAACATGAACACTGGCAAAGTCCAAGCAGCCAATCCCTCCAACAATGTAATTATATCTGACAATCTGTATGTGTGCACATCAAAGTGGAACCACAGCAGCATAAAAAACATTTTGCCACAACCAGCTTTCACAAGCAATCCGAACCAGGACCTGGTCTGGGTTTCACTTTTATTGGGAATAGAAACACAGCACAGCTAACAGAAATGTTTAGAAGTTAAACGCCCAATGAAAATATTCAGATAAAATTAACTATGAGGTCTGACAATCCACTGTGCAACACTTGACAAAGATTACATCTCAGTTATCTCAGTTCACACCTTTGGGGATTTACCAATTTCATTTCATTTCATTCATGTTGACTTGAGGATTCTCTTCCTTAAAACAGGATACAGATTAAAGTACAGACAAACATTTTCGATTAACAGTTTCAAAATGTTGCAGTCAAACGCTGTCACTTCAGTTTGACCAGAGGGTTCTGCTGAAGTCTTCACACACAGCGTCCCATTAAATCTTAGTCCAGTTTTTCAAGATGTCCCCCGCTGCATCCAGAGTGCTGTCTTGCTGTTAAGAGGAAGACAATTGAAGGTTATGAAACTATTGTGTTTTTCACCAGAGGAAAGACAAAAGGGCACCTGAGCCAATAATAATCTGTGCTAGGTCAGTCTGGATGTGCTGTGTTTTCATATTTCCAGTTTCGTATTTACCTTAATGAAGCAAAGGCGAATATATTTCTCAAACTGCTTCTTGGACTCATCTCCAACAAACGCTGTGACTGGAATGGCTGCCAGTTTCTACACATGTCATATTGTTATTAAGAACAGCAATAAAAAAATTAAAACAATGGTTGCAATGTGAGTGCAACTAGAATCAAGAAGTAGTAAATACTGCAATTTACCTTTTCTTTAATCATCCACTTCACAAACTTGTAGTCGTAGGCTTCATCATCATCACTGGCAATATGTGACAGATCCTGATCTGCAATGATTAAAGAGAGCAGATGAATGATCAGTAGACAGGTTGAGATCCAACAGACAGTCCCAATGCTGACACAGTCCCCAGCCGGTATAATACCAAGTTTTCACCTCCAACCTTTTATTAGCATCAGGCAATACAAGCAAGATTTCAGGTTTAATTTATATAAACAGTAATCTAAGTTATCAAGTACAAAAATTTGTCCAGGATCCAAAAAAAACATAAGTTTTAATTGTAAATGTTGATCTGTGAGTTTCTGAATACGAAGTTGCAGCCTACGTTAAAAACTGCCGCAAACTAGATGCAATTAAACTTTTGGATTCAAGGCAAAAATCTTTCTGCATAATTGTTTGCATAAACTGATCTGCTATGTTTTACATATCTGGTAACTTTGAGAAGTTGTTTCTTCCCTCTGTGAGTTCAAGCTTTACTTGCTCTAAGATTCTTGGATAAACAGTTGGCAAAGTTTCTGTGAAGCCAATAGCATCAACATGATCATGATGATTAAATCACAGTTAGAATCAGCTACGGCAACAGCAGTGTACTGTGCTACTGATGTCATTTTAAATGTTCAGTAACTCACTGAGAGGTGTGACGTCCACGAGCATGAAGTAGCCTCCCTCTGGGATGACAGGACTCATCCCGGCCTCCTTCAGGATCCCAGCCAAGCGGTCCCTCTTCCCCTCCAGTTCTTCTGCCAGTGAGGAGAAGTAGCAGTCCGACTGACCCATCAGCTCCAAGTTCCGGAGCAGACCATGAGCCACGGCCTCCTGAAGGAACAGCCACACGTTTCAGACTGAAAATAAACTTAAAAGATGCTTTGCTTCCTGTTATGGAACATCAGGGAAGATTTCATGGAGCAGACTTGCCTGTAAAGGTGTGGAGCAGGTGTACAAAGTATTCTGCATGACGGTCTGAAGATGCTTTATCAAGTGCTCAGGTCCAATAGACCAACCAAGCTGGGAGACACAAATTTCAGCCCCATGAAGTGCGAGACACGATTGTTAAATATTAGAAATGGATTTAGAATTTCACAGACTTCTTACCTTCCACCCAGTAACACTGAATGTTTTCCCTGCACTGCTGATAGTGATTGTTCTGTCCCACATTCCAGGCAGAGTGGCTGCAGAGAAAAGAAACCAAATGAAAAGCTTGGGAAAATGAAATCCACTTCAGAAAATGGTCAGAATGATATCTTGTTTGTTAAGACCAGCAACAATTTAGTTAGCAATATTAAGAACATCATTTCATGCCAATAAATGTATTCTGTAGAACTGCACTGGTGTGTACAAACTAAACACTTTAAATGCTTCTCAGGGTTGGACTCTGTAAGGCCATGATCTAGCCAGCGCTGCTGCGTGTCATTACTGTGTTACACTTCAGTCAAACAAGTATGTTGAGCTAATAACTCACCAATTTTGATATGTTGGTGTCCCCTGTAGATGAGCCACTCGTACACCTCATCACTGAAGCACAGAGTGTCATGTTTAATGCAGAGGTCAGCGATCATCTGCAGCTCATCTCTGGTGAAAATCTGCAGGAGGAGCACAGGAAACACTGAAAGCACACGTTTCTTCAGTCACGTCTGTTCAGCAAGTGTTCCCATTTCTCAGCCATGATGAGTGACGACCATAGACTGTATAAAATATGGACGTAGTGTCCGTGACGTCACCCATAGGTTTCTGAAGAGCAAAAATTAAGCAAACCGTAGTGTGCTGCCATCTTGGTAGCCTACCTCCAGTTACTCCAAATATGGACAAAGAGGTGGAGCGAGGGCGGAGCTGAGGCGGGTCGAATGAACGCTATTGGCTGAAAAAAGCCGCTGAAAAAAGCCGCTTTATTCGAAATAATCAAACTAGCTACGGCTAACCAGCTAGGTTAAATGCTAAATATCGTTGCTAGCCGGCTAACCCCACGACGATCTCTTTCCCAAACTCAGTGACTAGAATTAGCCGGGGTGACGCCCTTTAGACCGTCAGTGGCTAGTTGTCAATCAAAGTGGCGCCACTTAGATTGGCAGCTATGAATTGTGCATAATGATGTATGCTGTATATACGCCTTATAAAAAAATTCGCCCCCCCCCCAGAGTTGTCATGGAGTAGAAAAACAGCTTATGAGACTAGAGCCATGTTTTGGACCAGGCTGTAAATATGTTTTTTTCTGTCGTAAAATCGGACATTTTAACATGGGGCTCAAATGTAATTGACTCCCTTCTGCGGCCTGCTCTAGTGGTTATTCGAGGAACTGCAGCTTTTTTGCACTTCTGCATTGGCTTCATTTTTCAGCGGCGGAGGTTGCCGCTTGGTTTCAACACATCAGCGTGAGGTGTGTTTCTCCTTTTCAACTGTAGCCAGCTCCTTTAGAGTCAAGGACGCTAATGCACAATAATGGTACATGAGTTTGAACTGCACCATATTTATGAGATGACATGAGCTTCCCTGCTACTTTTTCCATTAAATCTGGAGTAATTGAATTTGCCGCAGCCGGCATCAAGGCTCTGATGCAACATTACTGCTGTGCCTCCTGCTTTGGCACCAGCTCCGAGCCGCTAATTCGCTGCTTTTACAACCTGGACTGTGTGGAGCAAAGGAAGCATTCAGCCCGTCAGGAGCAGCAGCAGTGGAAACATTTACCCGCCCGTCCCCTCTTAGTAAACACAAGATTCTGGACTCCTTCGGCCTCACTCCTCTCTCTGTGAGGAACGGGAACATTTTTGGCTCCTGCAGCACTCTGCAGTGTAAATCCTGGAAATTATACCCAAACATTTTTAGAAAAACTATTAACAGGATATTTATCAGGGAGCGAGCAGCCATTGTTCCCCCTCTCACCAGAACACTGTTTGGATGTGATCTAATAGTTACTAAATTGAGTGGATAATTAATTACATGGCCAAGTTTACTTTATAAGACAGAGCATTATCAACATGCCATTTCGTGTAATTGCTTCACACAATCGAGGGAGAAACACAGAGAGTTTGTAAAATCCTGCAGCTCAGCTTTTCCTCAGCAAACCTGACTTTGCATTTTCATCTGTGATGCAGCACGACTGCATCGCTCTAACTACAGTAATAATGTCATCCAGTAGTCACTCTGCACAAATAGAGTTCGCCTGCATTTACATACTGTAATAGCTTCATGCTAGGCTACAATGTGCTGAGAATCACGCAGCTGAACGGAGAACTGTCTCCTCTTCAGACCTGCCACTGACTGAAAGTGCCCATTTCCTGTTATTAGCCTGGCAGCTGTTTTTCATTATTTACATTACGAGTAAACAGTGAAGGCATTTGTTGTTTACTACATGAACATCTGGCTGGTTTTCAGTGTGTTTACGTGCCCTAAGTAAACTGGTTACTCTGAGGAATCAGGTTTGCTATTAGCACCAGTACACAGGAGAAAAACACTGGACTTCTTGTGCAGTTTTTTCAGGACAAAAACAAGAAATGAAGGAGGAGGAGGTGTGACGAGTAGTTAAAGACACAGACAACACATCACAAAAAGTACAAATATAGACGTTAAAGGTGCCTTTATATATTATATTAATGCAAGATGCTACACTGGTTTGAGCACTGGTGAGATGAAATGAAACCCAGGACACGCAGTCCAAAGAATCAGTCCTCAAGTTTGAAGGATTATAACTCACCAAAACACTGCACAGCTGTTTATAAAGGAGAGATTTTGCTGCTCTGGAAAGTCATCATGGTGGACACAACAGTCACGAGGTGAACAGTAGAAATATGATGTTGACGTTACAGAATAACCTACCAGGAATGTCAGCTTGGACGTATTTGATTGGCCAAAAAGCACCTTGAAGGATGAGGTGCCTTCAGGCAAAAGCTGAGGCGGGTTCAACCTTTTTCAGCAGACAACATTGCTACTTCCTACTACAACAACAGAGCAGGCTAACTCTGAGGAGGCTAACTTTTTCAAATAGGTCTTAACACATCCTGACCTTCTACTCTGATGTCAGAAATCAGGCTTCTTGTTTACATTACTTGTACAAAATCAGCTTACAGGAGCGATCTGACTGTAACCTGGCTACTTAAGTGCATGTAAACAATCACTGTTATTTTTGAGTAATTTCACTAATCTGTCTTTTTTCCCATCTTTTTCAGGTCATGCAAGATAAAATCATATGCCTCCCTCAGAGAACATCTTCAGAGAACACCAGCGACATGGAAGTGAAGTCACTGCTGAACCTGCAGGCCAACGTCTCAGTGGTGCCAAGAGAAATGACAGGCCTGAAAACCGATCTGGATCTTCAGCAGTACAGTTTCATCAATCAGATGTGTTATGAAAAGGCTCTGCATTGGTATGCCAAGTACTTTCCTTATTTAGTTCTTATACACACTCTCATCTTCATGGTGTGCAGCAACTTCTGGTTCAAATTCCCTGGCTCAAGCTCTAAAATAGAGCATTTTATCTCGATGCTTGGCAAGTGTTTCGACTCTCCCTGGACCACACGAGCTCTGTCCGAGGTCTCCGGAGAAAATCCAGAAGAAAAGGACCATAAAAAGAGCGGCACCACTCGGTCCAACATCACCATGTCTCCCGGAGAAGGAAGCCTGGAGAAGACGCAGTCTCTCCGGTCTATCCCAGAAAAGATTGTGGTCGAGAAGCCGTCGGCGAGTGTTCTGGACAAAAAAGAGGGTGAACAAGCTAAAGCTCTTTTTGAAAAGGTGAAGAAGTTCCGTTTGCACGTTGAGGAAGGAGACATCCTCTATCTCATGTACGTTCGCCAAACAGTGTTCAAGGTGTTTAAATTCCTCCTCATCATTGCCTATAATAGTTCTCTAGTGAACAAAGTGCGGAACAGAGTTCATTGTGAAGTTGAGATCCAGGACATGACCGGCTATAATGACTTTGAGTGTAATCACACGATGGCTCATCTGTTTTCGAAGCTTTCTTACTGTTACCTGTGTTTGGTGGCCGTCTATGGATTAACAAGCCTTTACACCTCTTACTGGCTGTTTTACCGCTCACTGAAAGAATACTCCTTTGAGTATGTGCGACAGGAAACAGGCATCAATGACATCCCGGACGTCAAGAATGATTTTGCCTTCATGCTGCACATGATCGATCAGTATGACCCGCTGTATTCCAAACGCTTTGCAGTCTTTCTGTCCGAGGTCAGTGAGAACAAACTGAAACAGCTCAACCTCAACCACGAGTGGACTACTGAGAAACTGCGCCAGAGACTCCAGACAAACGCCAACAACAGACTTGAACTTCAGCTCTTCATGCTCCCCGGGTTGCCCGACACTGTCTTTGAGCTGACAGAGCTGCAGTCACTCAAGCTAGAGATCATCAACAATGTCACCATCCCCGCCTCGATCTCTCAGCTGGAAGACCTTCAGGAGCTGTCTCTTTGCCAATGCTCTTTAAAGTTGCACACAACAGCTACCTCCTTCCTCAAAGAGAACCTGAAAGTGCTTCGTGTGAAGTTTGACGATAACAGGGAGCTTCCGAACTGGATGTATGGCCTGCGGAACTTAGAGGAGCTCTATCTCACCGGCTCTCTTAGCCCTGATGCCTCCAAAAATATAGTTTTTGAGTCACTGCGGGAGATGAAGTGTTTGAAAACTCTCTCCCTCAAGAGCAATTTGACCAAGATACCCCAGTCCATCGTGGACGTTTCCAGTCATCTGCAGCGGCTGTATCTACACAACGACGGCACTAAGCTGGTTATGCTCAACAACCTGAAAAAGATGTCCAATCTGGTCGAGCTGGAGCTCGTCCGTTGTGATCTGGAGCGGATCCCACACGCGATCTTCAGCCTGACGAACCTGCAGGAGCTCGACCTGAAAGAGAACAACCTTCGCTCGATAGAGGAGATTATCAGCTTCCAACACCTTCGAAAACTCACTTGCCTCAAACTTTGGTACAATGGTATCATGTATATCCCAGAGCACATCAAGAAGCTCGGTAGCCTGGAGCGCCTCTACTTCAGCCACAACAAGATCGAGATATTGCCGTCGCACCTGTTCTTGTGCAACAAGCTGCGCTACCTGGACCTGTCCAACAATGACATCCGATTCATCCCCCCGGAAATCGGAGTCCTTCAGAGTCTGCAGTATTTCTCTGTCACCTGTAACAAAATTGAAAACCTCCCAGATGAGCTCTTCTTTTGCAAAAAGCTCAAAACGCTAAAGCTTGGCAAAAACTCGCTGTCCATACTCTCACCAAAGATTTCCTACCTGGCTCTACTGACATACCTGGAGCTCAAAGGCAATCACTTTGAGCTCCTGCCACAAGAGCTCGGTTCCTGTCGTGCTTTGAAGCGCAGTGGCCTTATGGTGGAAGAGACACTGTTTGAAACTCTGCCTTCAGATGTCAGGGACCAAATGAAGGCCGAGTGAAATGCCTTACTGTCGCCACAGTGCCTGCTGTTTGTTCTGTCTACCTGTTCAGAGCATTTGTTTTCTACGAACTCATTACCATACTTATGTATTACACTACTGTTAAGAGATGTAAGAGTTATTTTTCCAGTTTTCCTTGATGGAGGGAAAAATTATATATTCATATATGGTCACATGGAGTGTGGCTGCAACAAGGCTGCTTGTTGTGTTGTTATTAACTTTTGACATGTTATATGGTCACAAATCTTTCTTCACTTTCTTGCTGAGGGTTTGGTGAAAAGATTGTAGCGTCATGTTTATTGTGAATTTCCCCACTGTGGGACGAATAAAGGCTTATCTTATCTTATCTTAACATACAGAAATATAATTGACCTTAGTCTGCAGGTGATTAGGAAGGTGATCAGCAGGTGTTTGTACCAAAAATAAAATGTTGTGGTTTTATATCAAGTTAAAAGCTGGACCTTTTTGGCCTGGTCTAGTTCTTAGACTCTCTGTTTTGTTGCTGGTAGATTAACATTTCTGATTACAGGAAATCTGTGTCTGCTTCAAGTCTTTCAGGTGAAATAAGTGCAGGCTGTAGCTTCATATTTTGCATCCGCACATGAGAGTGATGCCAATCTTCTCATCAGACGCTCAGCGAGAGACCTAAAATAAGCCATTTTTCGAAAACTTTTTTTAAAGCACATTTTTGTCACTGCTACATAAATGAAATTTGCGTACTGAATGTAAATCTAAACTGACGACCTCACTTAAGTCCAGGCCAGTAGCCTTATGTATGCTGTATTTTATAT
This sequence comes from Centropyge bicolor, assembly GCA_037975185.1. Classification (NCBI taxonomy): domain Eukaryota; kingdom Metazoa; phylum Chordata; class Actinopteri; family Pomacanthidae; genus Centropyge; species Centropyge bicolor. Next base: position 1,333,129 of record JBBMOC010000069.1, read on the forward strand.
AGTTTAAGTTGCTCTTAGGAAGCGTTTTATTATTTTTTTAAGAGACTGTTAGCTCACATGGACGCAGCAGGGAAAATGCAAAAAGAACAAAGGATATATCACACATCAGTTCATGTAATACTTTGTCTAAATGAGTCTGTATTATAGAGAAATGACATTTTGAAGTGCATTAAACTTGAAGGACTATGTCATACTGGTGTTTTTCTTTAGCTCATGAAACGTGCACAAGAAGTATGCTGATTACTTCAAAAATGTGATTTTATAATCAGTATTTTTATGTTGACCAGCAACAAAATATTTACTTGTAAATGTTTCTTATGTTGGAGTTTAGTCTCATTCAGTATAATGACAACAATAGAACTGACTAGAATCTTAGAAAAACAAATTAAATCTATTATGTTACTTGAAAGCTTAAAGCCTTAACTGCACATTGTTTGTTCTGAATAGAGCTGTGGGATAAGATATCACCTGCTGTCTGCTGAGGATTAATAAGCAAAGAAGATTAGTCTATTATTATGCATACACAAGGCACCGACAGAAAATAAAGTTGGTCTGAAGAGCATGTAACAAAACTTTAGAAAATTATTTGGAAACATGCTCATTTAGACACATTGCATTATTTTTCTCTAAAATTGAGATTGTGGCTGCAGAAAGATAAGTCCTGGATTTAATAATAAATAATACTAATAATAGAGATGATAATAGTATTTTTATTTCAGCATGTACGTGCACACAAGGAACAAAAGTAAAATTAGGTGACTTGAGAAATTAGACTTAAAAAATAGAAAAACAATGCTAAGTAGATAGCAACATATATTAATATTTAAACAACTGAATTTAAAATTAAAGCAAGGTTCTACTACAAGTTATGTGTTATGTATTGCTTTTCATTTTTTATTGTTATTAGTCCTTATTTTATTTTTCACAGGGACCATAAACCATTGTTTTGTTCTATTGTTAGTCAACTGGATAATGTTTAACTGTGGTCCCTTAGGTTGGAATGTATTTAGTGTGCAAAAATACTGAAAACAAAAAAAGTCGATTGAAGTGTTTATGACAAAATAAATGACAATGAGAACAAATAAGAAAAACTCTTTCATGTTATACTACATGATAATTTAAAGTAGTAAGTAAGTAATATGTAATTATAGAAAAACGTCAGTTGAGATGTTGGAACAAAGCTGTGACACAACTCGCCATGATGCACTTTTGCGACGGTCCCTAACTTCAGCAGCTGCTCTCTGTTTTCATCCTCATGTGAGACAAACCAGAGCCCTGCAGAGTCCGGATCCAGCCTGAGTCCGGATCCGTTCTGCAGACTGAAGGAGAGCTGCTGTCGGCTGATGAAGATGAGGATGATGATGATGGAGGGTCGGACTGTGTGAGAACCATCACATCGAGTCTCCTCCGCCTCCAGCAGCCGGTGCTGCTGAGGCCGAGGACCGGACCATCTGAGGCGGGGCTGGGGGGGGAAGGGGGGCCGGATTAGCAGCTTAGAGCCCGGAGGAGCAGGATGGAGGGTCTGATGAGGGATCATGGCCTGTGAACGGAGGAGCTGCTCGGTCCTGCTGGAGTCCACGGAACCGGATCAGAGCCGCTGAAGGTGCGTAAACCGCGATCATCAATCCGGATCCGGCAGATCCAGCAGAGACCCGGAGGCCCAGCTGAGACCTGCAGGGTCCGTTATTAAAACGAACCCGCAGCCGATTCAAAGCGACCTGTTTTCATTGAGGGAGCAGATTTCTGTGGTGCGTTTACAGGCCGCCGGACATCAGGCCACCCCACGCTCTGGGTCCGTGGATGCGTCTCAGCCGGTCTCAGCCTGATCTGCAGCCTCATTCAAAACACTGACCTTCATGTTGTCAAAGCAGATTCAGCCGCTGATTCGTTTCTGTTATTAGTGGGTGCATTTTATAAAAACCTTCCCTGATTTATTTTGCAAACCGAGCTTTATAAACACAGTGTTTACAGCCAGCATATGAAGGCTGCAGCAGTGTGACAGAGGGTGTGTGTGTGGTGATACTGAGATCTGTCATTTGGACAAAGGTAATGTTCAGTTTGCATGCACACAATAATGCAAAGTGATGTGTGGTGTGTTATTTATAATTCTGACAACACTGAGCTTGTGTTGCAGACGGCCTGTTCTGTCTCTGCAGACATGTGTCCCAGTTCAAGGGCAGCGTCCTCTATAAATCCATAACAGTCTGACAGGCCTGCTCTCCCCAGGACTCCTGCACATGTGCCTGGGAAATGTGGCCTGAAATTAAAGGACGTAACCAGACTGTCCTTTCAGTCCTCGGACCCCAAAATCCACTGAGTGCTGGTCACATGTGCTGTGTTAATTGTGATACATGAGTGACCAGAAAAATAGAAACACGTTTACATTGTACACTATATCTGATTTAAAATGGTTTCCCCTGATGCCAAATTTCAGGGGTTGTCTTAGTGTCGTGTTTGAAATGCATTGATTTAAAGGCCGTCTCTAATATCTTGTCCATGTTGTTTAAAATTGGAGGAATTGAGTAGAAACACATGGGATGTTAAAGTCCTTGTCACATGATCAGACTGAAGACATGATTGATCACAAGACGGTCATACTGGATCACAGAGCCCTGCGGTTCTGTTCCTGGTTTCTCTCTCTGGTCACTTGGTGCATCTCACATGAACTGGACCAATGAAAAAGCCACTGCAGGATGTAAACAGCATTACGACCACACATTAACTCTGCTGTGTGAGCAGCCTGAACACGTCCTCCGTCACCACACTGCCAAACAAACATCCTTTACAAACACAGAAAAACTGATATTTACCTGATAGTTTTTGTGGTTGTGGTTGATATATCATGACTCTGTAAAGTGACATAATATGGAGTTTTATGTTTACCACTTCCACCACCCATCCAAGGGCAAATTACTGCTGGTAAACATGTATATTTTAGATTTTACAAGTTGGTAACAACACACCATTAATAGCTGTACACCTGTCTACTTCCTGTTAGGAAGCTAAGCTAAAGTAAAAGCTAAGTCCTGCAAAAATATAATAATCATTTGCTTGAATTCACGCTCTGCAAAAATAACTTGAACCTAGCTAAAAACAGTGTTGAAAATAATATTGCTAAGGCATATAGATAAGATGAAAGGTAACTTAAATAAGAGGATGAAAGGTGCATACGTGTGGAAAAGCTAGGTGGTCATTACTTAACCATAACTACAAACTTTACTTCCTTGGTTCAATATTGACTCAAGGAGAGGTTATGTGGCAAAAATTCAACAGGTCGGTGAAATTGGAAAAAAAAAAAAAGATTTTAAAAACTACTGGCGTAAGAATCTTATGTGTACTTGATGTAATGAGAATCATCAAGCTTTATGTTAATTCGTATTCTCTGTTTCAGGAATGTTCACCCTCACAGAAGTCGCATCCCTGAATGACATCCAGCCAACATATCGAATACTGAAACCATGGTGGGATGTCTTCATGGATTATCTCGGTATCGTCATGTTGATGTTGGCCATATTCTCTGGAACGATGCAGTTAACTAAGGACCAAGTGGTTTGTCTTCCGATCCTGGAACAAACTCCAGAGGCGGCTGGCGGCTTCTTAGGACCCCAACCACCAGAGACGGCTGATAGTTTATGGAACAAAGAAAGCGCTATCGGAGAGCAAGCAGCTCCTTTGATGGCAAAAAGGCCTCCTGAAAGCATTGCCCCAACAATTCACTTCCCACAGTCGGGTACTTTCGGGCAGCCTCAGCCTACGGGTGTCAGGACCAAGCTGGATTTTCAGCAGTATGTTTTTGTCAACCAGATGTGCTACCATGTTGCCCTTCCTTGGTATTCCAAATATTTCCCATACCTCGCTCTAATCCACACTATCGTCTTGATGGTCAGTAGCAACTTCTGGTTCAAGTACCCAAAGACAAGTTCTAAAATAGAGCATTTTGTTTCTATACTGGGAAAATGTTTCGAATCGCCGTGGACTACCAAAGCTCTGTCCGAGACCGCCTGCGAGGACTCTGAGGAGAACAAGCAGAGACTGGCCGGTGCCTCCTCCCTCCTGAAGCATCTGTCTACGAGCAGTGAGGAGGGGAGTCCAAACCAGTCCGCCCCAATGCTGAACAAATCTGGGGTCACGTTCTCTGTTGAAAAGCTTGTGAGCGAAGTTCCCTCCATGACCATACTGGACAAGAAAGATGGTGAGCAAGCAAAAGCCCTGTTTGAAAAAGTTCGGAAATTTCGTGCCCATGTGGAAGATAGTGACTTGATTTACCGGCTGTACGCCATTCAGACAGTCATTAAAACAGTCAAATTCATTTTGATCCTGTGTTACACCATGACTTTTGTCGCCTCTATAGATTTTGACCACGTGTGTGAGCCTGAAATAAAACATTTGACTGGATATGCCAAGTTCCACTGTACACACAACATGGCGTTCATGTTAAAGAAACTCCTCGTTAGTTATATTGCAATCATATGCGTTTATGGCGTCATCTGTATTTACACACTGTTCTGGCTGTTTCGACGACCTCTTAAAGAGTATTCCTTTGAAAAAGTCCGAGAGGAGAGCAGCTTCAGTGACATTCCAGATGTTAAGAATGACTTTGCGTTCCTCCTCCACATGGTCGATCAGTACGATCAGCTGTATTCAAAGCGTTTCGGTGTCTTTCTCTCTGAGGTGAGCGAGAACAAACTTCGAGAGATCAGCCTGAACCACGAGTGGACCTTCGAGAAGCTGCGGCAGCATGTGACGCGGAATCCTCAAGAAAAGTTGGAACTCCATCTTTTTATGCTCTCCGGGGTGCCAGATGCTGTGTTTGATTTGACTGATTTGGAAATCCTGAAACTAGAATTGATCCCAGAGGCCAGGATAACAGCAAAGATCTCACAAATGATAAACCTCCAGGAGCTGCACTTCTATCACTGTCCTGCCAAAGTTGAACAGACTGCTTTCATTTTTCTTCGCGATCACCTCCGGTGCCTTCATGTCAAATTCACTGATGTTGCTGAGATTCCTAGCTGGGTGTACTTGTTGAAAAATTTAAGGGAACTGTACTTGGTTGGTAACCTGAACTCTGAAAACAATAAAATGATCGGACTCGAGTCTCTGCGAGACCTCAGGCACTTAAAGATCCTGCATCTCAAAAGCAACCTCACAAAGATTCCAACAAACATTACAGATCTGTCTCCGCATCTGATCAAGCTGGTTGTTCATAACGATGGTACGAAGCTCTTAGTGCTGAATAGTTTGAAGAAAATAATGAATCTTGCTGAACTGGAGCTTCTTAACTGTGAGCTGGAGAGAATCCCCCATGCTATCTTCAGCTTGACCAACCTCCAGGAACTGGATCTAAAGTCCAACAACATTCGTACCATCGAGGAGATCATCAGCTTTCAGCACCTCAAGAGACTGACCTGCCTCAAACTTTGGCACAATAAGATCATCACCATTCCACTTTCAATTAGCCACGTCAAAAACCTTGAGTCGCTCTATCTCTCCCACAACAAGCTGGAGTCTCTCCCCTCATCGTTATTCACCCTTCTCAAACTGAGGTACCTCGATGTCAGCCACAACTCTATCGTGGTGATACCACTGGAGGTCGGCTTTCTGCAGAACCTCCAACATTTTGCCATCACCGGCAACAAAGTGGAAGTAGTTCCCAAGCAACTGTTCAAGTGCACCAAACTGAGGACCTTGTGTCTCGGCCACAACTGCATCTCCTCCATCCCAGAGAAGATCGGCCAACTTTCACAGCTGACACATCTGGAACTGAAGGGAAACTGTCTGGACCGTCTCCCGGCTCAGCTCGGTCAGTGCTGCCTCCTGCGCAGGAGCTGCCTCATTGTGGAGGATCATCTGTTCGATTCGCTGCCCATGGAGGTCAAAGAGAGCATCAATCAGGAAGCTAGTGTTTCTTTTCCAAATGGGTGTAAGTGTCTGAGTGATGGGCGGTAGTCACATCTCACATGGCATCGAATGTCGTGCTTTTCATCGTAATCGTCATTAGAAAGTAGTCCAGGATACAGTATTGGTCCGCTTCATGATGTGTTAGCAACTTGTAAAATGAACAATCCACAGCACATACAAGGTTGATACCACTGGAGACGTTTTAAATGAACTCTATATAATAATTGTTTTTATTTTTTATTTTCATTTTGTTTCCAGTTCATGTGCACAGCAGCAGTCAAATCACTCTGCTTATATTTTTTACCTTTTGTAAGCGAAAATATCTATAATGGATCATTTTGAAACAATCCACCTTTTAATTTTTGTGATTTCATTTGTTTTTCTTCAGATTACCTAGATACACCTGATTGACCTCGACTTAAAGGGACGGTTGGCTGAAATAATAAAAAGCATTTCACTCTCCTGTAACGTTCTCAGGTCATGCAGACAGTTCTAGTTTTATCAGCCCAAGTTTTCACTCTTAGCTTTCTTCTAAAAAAGAAGTTAGTCTTTTGATGCTCACAGCAATAAAATATTGTATTCGAAAAAGAATCAACAACTGATTTTCGTCCAGAAACAATGTCCTTGCAATTTTTATTATGCCTACATTTGATCAAAGAAATATTCCTGTTTACAGCAAGTGTTGATCAAGAGAGATTGATTCTGGAAAAAAAGTTGTTGTTGAAGCATAAACGAAATTCCATTATCCCCCTAAACTCAAATGTAGATATTTCAGAACTTGAGCAAATAAAACCAAAATTCTCTGCATGACTAAATACTAATGTTAAACTTTAGGAACTTTAGAACCTTTAGACCTGCCAGCTTCGGCCTTACGGTTGTGTACAGGCGAGACTGAGCAGCTCCAAGGAAGTGTTTGAAATCTCCGTAGAAGGATAGTAAGTGGACCTTGAGTTAAGATGTTACTGCTTCCAAGGTGAAGAATGTCTGTTTCACTTTACCACTACAGTATTGACCACAAACAGTGACCTTTGCTGCACGAACAAATTGAACAACTTTGTAGTCAGAACATAGGATTCTTATAAAGCGAATGCATTCCAGTTTAAATACACTTTTCAAGTTACAGAATGATGGTTCCCGTCTGATCCTTTTCTCGACTTGCTGAGACGTCTTGACATTATTTTTGATACAGTTGTTGTTTTTCAGAGGAGAAACAGTAGATTCCATCTTGTGCACGGTCACACACACACACACACACACGCAGTGACGTTTTTCATTAGTTGTACTTTTGCTCTCACCTTTAGTTATGTCTCATTCTTGTAAACAGTATATTTAAAATGTATTATGTGTGTTCTGTGTGTGTATTTATTATCTCACCGTGTCTCATCTGTTCTTCTCTGCACAGCACTTTGTACGTCTGGTTTTAAAATGTGCTCTATAAATAAAGGAAGTACTTATTATACTGTCATTGTTATTGTCATTTGGAGCTGGAAATGAAATATTTACAACGGATAACAAGCTCGAACTAACACAAAACTGTAAGGACAAGTGCAGCTGATATAGTAAATGGGAAACAGTGAATGCAGTAAAAGCAATACAGAACTGAGTATCAGTATTTGCCATGCAGTAACTGTTACAACATGAATTCTGTTTGCTGTGGTGACGAATCATTTTCACTCACAGAATCATCTCATTCTCTTTCTCCCAAACATCATTTGCCCTTGAGGGAGGTTAAAACTTAAATTCTGCATGTTAACACTTTAATCACATGCCTCAATAGTTTGTTGTGTAAGAGGCTGCCAACACGTTGCATTCATTCCTGAAAACTAATATTCATGTAGTCTAAACTGTATTTGGTTTCAAACATGATCAAACCGGATCTCACCAGTAGAAACTGTGGATGCTGCAACACTGTGGCAATAACACAACACATTTCTTAGATAGTGTCTCCCTCTGGTGGAAGTAAACTGTTACTACATAGTTAAAATATTTTGCTGCTGCTGTGAATCATGTTGAACATCACTGGTTTGTTTACATTTCTTAGGATGGAGGGTAAATCTTCCATAGGTTTCTACAATCACATGTGAGAAAACTGCTGTTAGGTTTAAGATAAGATTCAGGTCAGAGATTAATATTCAGGAGCTGTGAATGAAAGCTTGAATACTTTCCTCTATATCAGGGTTCTGGACTTGGTTCCTTAGCGACCAAAGTCAGTAAACCCCTCAAGTCAAGTTTCAACCAACCAAGTTACAGGTTCAACCACTGAGACGACTGAGCTGAATCAACTCTCCACATGGTGCAAAGAAAACAGTCTTACCCTAAATGTTGGTAAAACAAAGGAGCTTTTCATAGACTTCCTGAGAGCCCACAACCACCACCCCCTGCTGGCCATCCATGGTACTGCTGAGGAACAGGTGAGCAGCACCGAGTTTCTGAGTGTCCACATCCCTGAGGACTCTCCTGGACAAACAGTACTGCATCAGTGACCAAGACAGACCAGCAGAGTCTTCACTTCCTCCGGGAGGTAAAGAGAGAAAGATCCTATCGATGGCATTTACTTGCACATCTTTTCATCTCTCATTTATTTTGTAAATATTTAAGTTATTAGTACATTTTGGGTCTTTAGTTTTTAACATAGTATTTTTACAGCCTTGTTTTGTTATTGCTGAGAAAAACAGCATTTTCTGTACAAACCTGTACCTAAACCTGCTTGATAACATAACATAGTTGCAATTATATATAAAATCATATTTTTATAGTTTTGAACACATTTTAAAAAAACAGTTTTAAACCTGCCTGTTAATGATTGTACACAAGTTTAAACAGTTAATAAACACCTTATAAAAGGCTATAAGATTTTTTCTCTAATCATACAACTACATTATAAAGTGTTGAGTCTTGATCAGCTGTTTATACATCAGTTATATATGTTTCATAAGAAGAGTTACAATTGTTGACAACCTCAGTGATATAAATGTATGATTATGCAACTAATGAATCTAAGCTTAAAACTACTCTAATATGTGTTTACAACCACATTATAGTGACTAATAAACTATTTATGAAGTATTTATATATTGTTTATACATGTTAAATAGTTTTTTTTTTCTACTTTTTCAACGTAACTTTATGATGCCGATGTTTTTGGCACCAAAACAAACCAAACCTGTGTTTTAATATTATCAATGAGTTCTTGATGTCTTTCACCACTAGTGGGCGTTATATTTTAGCCCGGCATGTTTTAGCCTATATTCTGCCTAACATACACAAATGTAAACACACATACAGGACAGACATCATCAGTCCAGACCTGATCGTGACGATTGTGCCGTTTGGCTCCTCGGCTCCTCGGCTGCAGGAAAAAACACATGTCGTGACGACTCTGGACGAGCAGCAGAGAGGGAGGACGGGTGACTCTAAGCCGGCCTGACACCGGGGTTGTTAGAAGTCTGCCATCAGGTGGATGAGGAAAACACAGCGCCTGCAGTCCAACCTTCATTACTTGGAATCAAGCGATGGCCTCAGTCCTCGTCACAAACACTTAGCGTGCACTTTGCCCTCGCAGGACTCCGCTGTCGGCCATGTTTGTACCAAGTGGTCATCACGGAACCGATGGCCATCGACCCAAAACCGCAACCTGGGGACAGAGTGAACACGATGTCAATTTAAAAGCTCCTCAATCTGCGCATCTCCGTTTTGCACGGCGTTCAGTTTGACACGTCAGCCGAGGAGACGAGTTATTGCTTTAACGACCTGCTGCGTGCTCTCCGCTTCCTGGTTTGACGAGCGCCGCCTGCTCCGTCCTTGGCAGACAACATATTTTTAACAAATGCAGGTGTTTATCGAGGATAATAAGCAGCAAGAGAAATTCATCTGAATTTGAGCTGTTGAGGCCAATTTGTTTCCTTCCTGGTTTCTCTGGTAATAAGACCTAAGCATTTATGTAGAGTAAGCGCGGCAGTGCTGGGAGTCTGGGGTCCGTGTGAGGCCTGCTGCTCCGCCAATGCCCCGAGGACGGCGGCAGATCTTCAGCGACAGCACTTTGTGAGCACTCGCGCAGCTGATGAGCTGTAATTACGTTTTAATTATTTCTGTAGGGCATCATTCTCTCCTGATGTGAACCCCCCCGCCCCGCGCAAATGAAGACATTCAGTATTTTGAAAACATTCGGTGATGAAACTCTCCTCAGCGAAGTCCACTAATTACTGGCACAGCCTCGTGTCAGCGCCCGCAGAAGGCGGCTTTGATGTCTGCTGCCCAGGATGATAATCAAGGGCACAGATCGCATGTGATTGGCTGTAATTGGGACAAGTTGTTTAAAAAAAGGGCACCACATGACTTTGATGGCTGCTTTGCACAGCCACCGCTCCCAGACACGAACCCCACCCTCCCCCATCCTTTGCCCACGGGTGAGGAAGCCTTGTCACTTATTAAGCAGGCTGTTGCCATGAAGTGACAGATGTCCTGATGTGATCTGTCTGCATCTTTGGCCTCCATCTGTCTTGTTAGTACAAATAGTTAAGGATGGTGTGAGGAGAGAGCTGTTGTTCTTTCATATATGTTAAATGTATTGGAAGCTCTTGTTTCTGGGAGCTGAAACTCGCCTCCTTGGCAATCCCTCTGCGGCTCCAGCATCTCTCAGCTCTTCTTTTTCCACCCCTTGTTTTTTCAAGGTTTCTCTGCCTCCTCCACCGCTTCTGCAGGCCCTGATGTTTAGGGTTCAGTGCCACTGAACCATATCTGAATCTCCATTTTTGCTCTGCTTTGCTCCCTGCTTGGCAGAGAAAGATTAGGGGCTCGGGTCCTGAGGTGTGCATCCCACCCTCTCTCTGGTCCTCACACCCTCCCTCTCTTCACCCATCCTCCGAGATTCAAATCCTTTTAGCTTCTTCCTCAGGTAAAATTGCCAAGGACCTTGTGAGCCCTGGGTTCCCCTGGAGGTAAAATCTATAATGGAGTTTTGATTTGAGCAAGAACAGCCTTGAAAATGGACTTCTTTAACCAGGTAGCTGCCTCGCAGAAGGTCAACAGTACTCCGGGTGGACACAACATGCCACAACTGTGTTAGAAAAAGGCAGAACAAAGGAACAGTTTTATTCCAAAGAAAGTGACCTGTAGACACTGTTGTAAATAAAAAATCAAAGTGATGCGTTGCTTTTTGTAAAAAAAAAAAAAAAAAAAAAAAAAAAAATTCAAACTGAATTATTCAGCATCACTTACAGTATCAGCATCAGGTTATAGTCAGGTCTCTGTTGGCAGATTAATCTCTTATTTACTCTCCGTGTCCATCAAAGATTTACGGCTGCATGTCAGATGAAATGACTAAATATGACCACAAATGAATGAAATCTACAAGAAGCAGTCGATCAGTTTGCATGTGTGCAGCAATGTTTTCGTTGCCACCCCGACTCAAAGATAGAGGGCACCAAAGCCTCAGTTTTGGAAAACACTGCTGCTGAAACACCAGCACAGAGGATTTCAAGTGCTTTGTTTATTTAGTGTATTTTGTAATTTTGTACCAAACCATAAGTCCTAGCCAGAGGGTCGGGGCCGGGATGGGGCCGAGGACAGGGCCGGGGCCGGAGCCAGGGCCGAGGCCGGGGCCGGGGAGAGGGACAGGGAGGATCAGAAATATTTTACCTTGAATGAAATAGCTGCATATCATGACAGAATTATTATGATGCTTAAAAAACCAGGTGGTAAAAACAACAACACAAGAAGAATAGTAATAATAGTAAAAGCTGTGATTAGCTGCAGTTTACAGTCGTAGTATTACTGGTGTTGTTATTATTCAGTGTAGTTTTTTTTCCCCTGCTGAATTATTTGTGGACATATTTGAAAGAGCGTCTTCTAATAAGCGTCAAATTAACACACAGTGAGCGTCATCGTGACACCAGACGCTATAGGCTGCCTGAAGAGCGACAGAGTTTCAGGATTAGAAATTTCACACAAATATGCTTCATTACCACTTTATTGACGTTCCCTCTGCTGACTTTCAATTATTCATCAGCCACTCAAAAAAAAAACGAAAGAAAAAAACTGTTTGCTCTGCCTCAATTTATGCTCCGTATCAAAACAGAAATCACATCCCTGCCGCAGCTATAATCTTAGTTAATCAGCATCATTTAATGCACTTAGCAGCAGTGTTTCAAATTCAAATGAAACACTTGTGCGAAAAGCAATCGCCGTCTGGCCTAGTTCTCATCCATGGTGGGTTTGTCAAAATGATGCAATTGGTCATTACCTCGCATCAGACGCCTCGGAGACATAATTCTGCCTGACAGTTGGATTCTGGCTTTGACAGCCTCGAACTTGTTGAGTTTTCTCTAAATACTTGCCACTGCAATGAGTTAAACATCCCCCGGAGGCAGCGCAGAGTTTTCCTTTTGAACAAACACCCGAGGGACGCCAAGCTGGGACTGCACGAGGAACTGGAGGTCTTACGGAGAGGGCTGTTTGGGTTTATCTAATGGTACAATGGGTAATTTCTTCTGCCACTGCAGAGGGAGGGGAATAAAAGAGGGATGAAAAGAGAGAAGAGAGTGTGTTTAAGAGAGAATCTGTATCTGGGCTTAATATCCCATGCTCAAGCAGAGTGGAGGATTTTTTTGTTGTACAGATCTCTTTTGTCAGATCCTACCTACCCATGGAAGACCCAGGGGCACTCTAAGAACATACGCATCACCTAGATTTGCCTTCCAGCCCACTTTCTCTCCAGCGATTGCACCCTCTCTCCCCGCTGGCTTCTTTGTGTAGAAGAGACGAGCGAGCATTTTGGAAATCAAATCTCAGTTTGTCGGGAGTAAAACTGGAGCAGACTTCAGTTTGAATAGATTTATTTCTACATAATTGTTCTGAGCACATAAACGCACACAACCCTCTTCGCCCGGTTGTGATGCAAAATGGGGCTGAACGCTGGGAGAGTCTCTCCCCGGCTGCGCCATTGAGAATCCCCTCAGCAAGGCAGTCCTCCACTAAAAGTTAAACAGGCGCAGTTACGACCTGGAATCGGCGTCTCCTCCTGCCTGGATTAGTTTTCACGCCGTAATCGTCTGCTCCCGACACCCCGAGAGGCCCGAGACCTCGAACGGAGCGTGGCTGGTCTCCGAAGGCCGAGCCACTTTGCAAGGGAGAACTCAGGCAGGTACAGTAGTCATCATTGTCAAAAAGGAGCGCACAACACTGCTGGGACAAAGGAAGGTGCCGGTGAAAACACGAGGTGAGCCGAACAGGCTGAGGTGGAGACGAGGGGGGGGGGGGCAGGAGCGAGGGAGGGAGGGGATGGGAGGTTGAAGAGAGTCCCAGAGCTCCCTGCCAGTGATGACCAGAGTGTCCATCAGCGAGGTCTCACGGGTGCCCACTGAAACAGCAGCGCTGGCAGAACTAAAAAACACCCACCCTGGGAAAGTGCTTTTTCTCCCGCCAGACGCCGAGTGATGGATTGGGCCGGCCAGTGCACACAATGCATTTGTGAAGAGAGAGAAAGAGGGGTGGGTGTGGAGGGGGG
>JBBMOC010000069.1:1346917-1367482 GCA_037975185.1 Centropyge bicolor
ATTTCCAGTTTGGCCGTGTTGAGTTTTTCTTCCTGAATGATGGAAATGCTTCTACTGAGAGGTACGCTCCAACCACACCTGCCAACCTCCAGAGTCAACAGTATTGATTAAACTGCCGCATCCTCTCAAATCCATCCCCATTTCCTTTGAAGGCAAAAATCATCCTTGATATCTGCCAACAGCTTACTTACTTAGGGATTTCTCCCTTTCCATCTAGGTTATATTAATTAATGCGTGCTTTTCTTAAATTAGCCCTCTGAGGAGCTATAACTCAAATTCCTGTATTTATGAAAGTAATAGGTTGGAAAAAAAAATGCTAAACTGAAATAATTATGCAGTCCAACACTTTGCTTTGAGAATAAACTGCAAGAAACCTGATGAAATATGAATGTGCATTGGGTGCAAAGATAGTTAAATATTTACAATCCTGTGTTAGTCCACAACCCCAGTAAAGATGCTCGTCAACTGCAATAATTGCTTTACTGCAAAACTTTGCACTTGATTCGTAGATTCGCAGGGTGTTACACAAGTTCACGGCGCTTCTCTCTTTTTTTTTTTCTAAATGCACGCCCATTAAGAATATATATTTTTGAAAGCGCTGCTGCTACACGCTGCACCATCCTGCGTGCATTCCATTTTTCTACTTAATATAATCAGGCAGGTAGTTGCATCTTAAGCAAGTCTTGCGGTTAAGAAAGGGCACACTGCAGTAAGACGTCGAGGGAGCCCCCCCTGAGGGACTGATCTTATATCAGGAGACTGTATATTTCTACGCTAAAGAGGCTATTCAAACCCACCAATGCTTGAATTATTAAAGACACTGTATGTTTTTCAAAGCCTTGATTTAGCTTTTTTTAAGGGGTGGGATGTGTTGGTAGTGGTGTGGCCAGGGGTTGGGGATAGTAGGGAGGGAGTAGGGGGGGGTGCAATCGGAGGCTGGATTGTTTCTGCGTTCACTCCTCCCACCGTCGGCCTCGTCCGCTAAAATGGCCTTTTACTTTCTAAGCATGCTTTTACTGCCTTTGAAGAGTTATTTTTGTTGATGAAAAGGATACGCCGGCCGGGTTAAGGCGAAACCGGCTATTCGCAAGGTTGTCTAATACTTTCCCCTCAGTTTGCCTTATAAATTTATCATCAGTAAAGTATACCAGGGGTCTCATGCCGTAGTACAGGCTTCAGGCTAAGTGGCCGAGGTGGAGCGAGCGAACGAGGGACGGAGAGAGAGAGAGAGAGAGAGAAAAACACGAGAGTGAAAGAAGCCGCTTTAACAGTGGTTGATCCCGTTCCGGAGTGGAGGAGTGTGTACTCGAGGTTTTAAGTCGTTAAAAGTCTTAAATTGGCTTTATCGATGACTCTCTTGATTCGGAGATACAGTACAGAGGCCTCACTTGTTAACAACTTGTATGTTAATGACTTGTATTAGACCTGATCAATCTACTTTGGATGCAAGCGTTTCCCATGGCTTTGAAGTCGACGCATTGATTGGTGAGATATAGCAGAATTAAACAATCGGTGGTGCTAAGTGCTGAGCGGAGCCGTCTCTTATAGTCGGCCTGATTTCCTCTCCTATTAATAGATCTCGAAACAAGACGGCGAGCAGAGCACGGATCGCCAAACTGACACTGTGCTGTAACACACACTGTGTGACAGGAAGGACCGGGTCACAGCTCCGTGAAGCCTGGTCCAGTTCCACCACACTCACATGATGGTATCAGACAATCATGCAAAGCCACAGATTACATGCAAAGACAATGTGATTAAAATTCTTTGTCTCTATAATATCTGTGTATTGCAACATAGGAAAGATGGTTAAGACAAATATAGACGATGGTTAAGGTCAAGATCAGGCAACCACTCGTACAGCAGAGTTTTCAGTTGCATTTGGAAACAAAGCTGCTAAAGATCAGTGAGTGACGGCGCCACTATACATATAGGTGTATGTATAGGTGACAGAGGCACTTCCATCCGACGGTGACATCATGTTCTGATCCTTTGGTCAACGCCAACGACGTCTCGGCTGCAGGGGAATGCAGGCGCTCAGGCTTTGAGTTAGCTTGATGGAAGGATGGCAGAGAGTGAGGACGAGGACGGGACTCGATCCCGGCGGAGTTGCCGTGGCCGTAAAACAAGAAATACGTGACTTCAAGTGAAGGAACATATGAAAAAAAGTGTTCAGGTGCTTCCTGCACAACCCCCCGAAGACGCTGTCTGAAACTTCCAAGATGTCGAAGACAAATTTAAGGACGACTGCTTTTGCTGTGGCTCGTCTTCCCGCGTTTCTCAGGGAGGTAGCTTCAGTGTCGTGAAGCTTCATTGAATGGACAGTAACTCACTGACGTGTCCGTTTCTGCTGCCCCCTAGTGGTCAAGAAACTAATGTCGGTTTAAGATTTCTATTAACTAAAACTGAAAAAAAGCCCTCACGTGTCCACATATTTTTGGCCAAACAGTTTTTTAGTTTTCTCTGATAATACACCCGCAGGCTTGTTCTCTTCACCTAACAAGACTTCTTGCTGCTTTTTAAACACAGATGTTCCCGATCTTAGTAGTTATTTAGAAGCTGGCAGAAGTGGTGTTAAAACTAACAGATCCTGCACAGAAATACATACAACCAGCAGCACCTCTGCTCTCTGCTCCCCGAGTTTTAGCGCTGGGTGAAAGAGACGAGGCTGCTGTTTATGGATGCAATCCCAGGTGGAATATTCCTGATGCATTGCCCACCAAACAGATGTCTCTCCTGAATTAGTTACCTCAGGATCCTCCCTGAATACCAAATCAGGAGAAACACACAAGTTGTGCACGATTCTGATTTATTCATCGCCGTCGATGCCTCGTGCTTAGACAATAGCATGCAAATCAGCGGCATTCATTTCATGCTATATGGCTGTATACAGTAGTTTGGGTATAACAGATTGACGCTTCATTGATTTGTCTCCTGCAAGGATATCATAGATAAATAAATGATGCAGCCTTGAATTAAAGGTGCTGCATCTGACATCATCGCACCGCCGGGATTTAAATGACCGTTGGAAAAAAAAAAGCTCCTGACAAAAAAAACACAAAAAAAAAACGCAGGTTGCAGTCGTGTTGCAGCGGCGTGACGAGGTGGTCTAGACTCGTTCGCCGTTCGATCGCGGTTACATCATTTCCTCTCTTAAAGTGGGAGGGCATGAAAACAAGTGGAGCTCATGATATCGCCCCCCCTCCCTCTCCTCCCCCTCCTCCTCCTCCTCCTCTGGCCGACCACACGGCCCAGCCTTTCTTTATTGATAGTGGAATGCTTGACAAAGCAGGGTAATTAAAGCAATAGTGCCGGTTGGGTTTCATTGATAAAGATTGGAGCCGAAGCACCTCTCTGTGGTGTGTCAGCAGCAGAGAGCTCCCGTCCCCTGGATCCCTCGTTCGCCTTTCATCTCCCCCACTCAGCCATGAAAAATTCATCCAAGACCTCCAGAAATATTTATTGTAAAATCTTAGGGAGAAGTGGTAGCACTGAAAAATTCATGGCCTTATTCGCCTCCAACAGCTGTGGACCCCTTAATTAATTTGATTGCTCACATTACACAATAAATTCATTTATACAATATTTATCTGTCCTTTTCCTCAACTTGCTCTAATCAAACACACACACACACAAAGCTGCTCTGCTTTTTTTCTATTCTTTTTTTCACATAAGGCACAGGTTATATTTCTGCTTTAAACCGGTTATACTGTGAATATTTTTTCTCTCACACACAGCACAGGGTAAAAGACCCTAATGTGTAGATATGATTTACAGTATTCAGCTTCAGCTTTTTCATCAAGATCATGTGACATCTCTAGAAAATTTTATGAGATATTTTATCTTAATTAATTTATATCTAAAATAATCTCTAGAGCCTCACTCACTGACAAGATAGTGTGTTGTACTGGTGTTACTGAAATAATAGTATACACAATGTACATACATAAATACTATATTGTTATTTAATAAATACAGTTTATGATGTTGTATGATGTTATTAATTTGTTCTTTTAATGTGTAAAGTGACGAGAGGGATTTTTCTTTCCTCCTTGGTACAGCCATGCTCACAGTGACGATGCTAACATGCTAATGTTCAGCGGATATAATGTTTACCATCTTCCTTTTAGCAATTTAGCATGCTAACTTTTGCTAATTAAACACAAAGTGCAACTGAGGCTTATGGGAGACTATTAAGTCATGAACCCAGGTATTGGTTGAAAATTGAAAGTGTGATTGAAAGGTCAGGGGGTCAGAATCATCAGGCTTCATCCTCTGGGGACCAAGAATATCTGGACTAAATCTGAGTGCAATTCTGATAGTAGTTGTTGAGATATTTCCGTGAAACCAAGACGGACCAAAGCTGCTAACGTGGCCAAAGAAGTAACCAGAGCCTATTGTTCTTTACAATTCAAATACAGTTTTTGACAGATTGTTGGATGAATTGTGATAATGACCATCTGCGCTTTACGCCTCTTTCTGCCGCGATGTCCATTATGTTGCGTTGTTTGATGTGTATTTTCCGCCTCTCACATGTAAAGCTTGACACACATCAGTGGGGCTGCTGGTTATAATGGTGACTGCTGACAGTCATGTTGCTTTGTTTCCATTCAAACGTGTCATCTCGACTAATTTAATGCTGATATATACTGCAGGACAATCCTTTCATTCGGCATTTTAAACTGCCCGTCTCTCATCTCCTGAGCTGAGCAGGAGCAAAGCAGCTTCACCAAAAACTCTGAGATGAAAATGATTCATCATGTAGCTCCAAAGTGATTCTGAATCACTTTCCAGACTCTTTTCTTTTTTCTGGCTGTAACGTTTTGTTTCTGAAATTGGGATTTGGGAGCGCACACAAACAAAAATTTTACACTTCAAGATTAGGTTTGTCATTTTTTTTTTTTCTCCAACGCATTCATATGAGCAGCACCCAATCTGTAGGAAGCCCTGACAGCTAGTAACAGCTAGTAACAGCTCCATGTGACAGGTGTCTTCCTCCGCTATGTAATCACAGTGTGAGGAACCACGCTGCGCCAAACAGACAACAACAGCTTTTATAATGATGGAATATCTACAGACTTAAAACGAGCACTCGCGAGGACGCTTCAGATGCACGTTTGAATTGCATTTTTAAGTCAACGGCGGCGATACGAGAAGCACAACCCCGCTAATAACACACTGTCTCCTAAAGGTTGAATCTGCAGTCAGCCAGCCGGAGACGATGAGAGATAATAGGAACTATCAGACCATTCATTACCTGTGGACCCAGGTAGTCCGTCTTGCTGCCCACTGAGATTTGGTACCGGTCCAGTCCTGCACCAGATGTAAGCCTGAGGGGAGCGCTGGGTCAGGGTTAATGGCTGCAGCACGGTATCATGTTCTGCTCTGTTGAAGGCCACCCTCTCACCCTGCCAAGAGGCCTGCGAGGTCAGCGGGGACATTAGTCTCAGCCCTACTCTTCATTAGCCTTGCTAATTACGGGGCTCCTCTACGGGGATGGCAGCTCATGCCTGGGACGAGCCTCGCTCTCTCCTGCCTCCTGTCTTCGCCGTACGCCACCGCGGGCCCGGCCATATGCCGCGCTTCGGTCGACGGTTGCTCCTGACTCGCCAGCCGGTTTAGACGTCAAGTCGACACACACCCACACCCGAGATCACTCGCCGGACTTCGCTCACTGACACGAAGCCCCAGAATTTTGCACGCTGACAGGCCCTATTTTCTGCTATGAGGGAGCTCTGTTATCGCTGTTATCGATGGAGGGCCGGCCTGTGACATTGCCTTTGGCCTCCGTCGCCTGTTGTTGTTATGTGTAAGACAGCTCTTCTGGCGCCGGCGGAGCTCGGAGGAGCGGCGCTGCCTGCTGGGCGAGGTGTCAGAATGATGATTGCTTTCTGACCTTGGCCGGCTCTCCATTACATCCATAATGAAACCTGCGCTTCCTCTACAGCTGCCTCTAAATGGTAAAAGGTGCCTCGCCGTATGTCTTCGCCTTTGATTTCATGCGGTTGCTGGCATTTGATCCATAACGTGTTTCCTCTTTTGGTGACCGGGCACCTCTGGGACCTGCCATCATGGCACAGTGGTCGGGTGCATTCATTCATTCGTCTGCAGAGCTTTGATTTGACTCCATGAACAAGCAGGAGGAAGCTTCCAGAAGCTCATCTCTGAGGAGTTAAAGCAAACCCGTGACCCTGATGGTGAAAACTCACTGTAATTCAAAGACTAAAACTCCTCTGTTACTTTAAAAACAGTCACTTGATGTTGGTTTTGTCACCTGACATCTACAGTACACCTCTAGAGTAGTTCTGATTTTATGAGCAATGTTGCATTGTTTTCTATAAAATACTGTTTAACAATAAATACTAAATGATGTTAATTACTAAACTCCAGATCTGTACTGAGTCAAGTAAACTTTAATTTACTTATTCTGAAGTGAAGTGGTGTTGATATGACTCAATAACCTTTCCAAGTCTATATATTTATTACATATATTTATTATTATTGTATATATCATGGCTGATCTAATTGGGACGTTGCACATTAATAAGAACTCACTAAAATACTATTTTACCACCTTGCCCCTGGACAGATGTTCACCTCACACAGTCACACTGAAAAATAGAGTGGCCTCATATTTACTGAAGCAGTAGTTTAATTGTCCACTTGTGGTGATGAAGACAAACTGGTGCAGTCCGTCGTGTCTTACAAGGTTTTTATATTGGATTGATTATTAGCTGCAGATGCTACAATAGCATCACAGCCTCAGTTCTGGTCTCAATTCAGAGCTTTGAGGGCGACTGATTTGAAACACATACTATGTATTATGATATATAATATGACATCGTTAGCCTAATAGCATAATTGCCTAAGTCATTTTATGGCCAAATTGTGATATCTGCCTAACTTTACTCTCCTATCACTGCTGCACCACCCTGCCTTATAGCCTATATATGACCACATATCACCTAGGCACCTATGCTATTAGGCTAATGATATGATACATTTATAATGATGGAAGATTACACTGCCAGCAAATAAATCAACTGACAACCAGCTCAGAATAAATCTGAAATAACATGATGTGAACAGGTAAACAAAAGGTTAATCCTCTCTTGCTCTTTTTAAGCAGCATAAAGACAAACTCATATCGAAACAGACACCGCCATGTTGGGGAATATGAACCAAGAATGAAGAGTTTGGCTAGTTCACAAAATGCAATAAACAGACTTTAACTAAAGGTTTGGACACAAACACATTTGACCCTTTTAAACAGATTATTCACACAGGCCCATTCTCACCCTCCTTCAGAACTTCATCACTGGCCTCCTAATTAATCACGTCCTGAACCGAACCCTGGGTGGGCGGCGGGTCAGTTTCCAGCTTCCTGTCTGTTGTTGTTATCTCGAGCTTTTGGAGACAAAAGGAAAAGAGACGAGCGGTTATTAACAAGTGAGAGAGTGGAGCTGTGGAGCGGCACAGAGGTACCATCCCATAACTTCTCTGCACATAGACCTGTCTGAAAAGTCCCATTGATCAGCTGTGAGTCTCTTGTTCAGCACTATCCGCTATCCCTCATCCCGAACTGTCACAAAGCCATCAAGATCAAATCCCACTTCTGCATGGCAGGCCTGCGAGTGCGCTTCCCTCTGATACCATACAACCCCAATAGACAGGGGAGCAATGGAACGAGCCCAGTAGAAAACTAGAACTGCTGCCACATCTTTGGCAACCATTACTGCCTTTTTTTTTGTGACACAGTTTTTTGATATGTCACCTTCTGATGTGATGCGGGTTTCTGCTGGTCTCGCCTCGAGGGGTTGGGGGGGGTAGCCGAGGCTGCGCTTGCAGAAAAGTCAGCGAGAAAACGAGCACTTTGCATTCAATTGCTCCCCGTTTGGTACTTCTTCCCCCCGCCGCATCTGAGGAGGGGAGCAGACAAACAGATATCCAGAGGAGCTCTCTCTCCTTTTTCATCCCCATTGTCAAGTTAATTTACAGCGGAATCTTCCTGGATGCAGCATGCCATGTGAGTTATTGATTATTTTCCTCCCGCTCTCAGAGCCATCATCCCGAGCCTTGATGGAACAATGAGGGAGGGTTGGGCCCCAGAGGAGCGGTACGTACAACTCTGTACACGCCACTTTACACTTGTAGTCACTGTCGGGAGCGAACAGCGGAATTCAATTTACACTGCTTTTAGACGAATGTAAACACGCGGCGTGCGAGGCGCAAGTTCAAATCTCAGCAGTGTGGGGGTCATCAGACGCGAGTGAGCGACTTCCACTAAAGCACGTGTAAATTAGAAAGGAAAAGATATGTTTTATGGAAAGTAAATTCTCAAAGCAATAGCTGTGAAAACACTTTTTATGGCGAGGAGGAAAAAAAACAATAAAAGACGATCAACACGTAGACGTGAGGCTCGGACGCAGCAGATCTGCCTTTGAATTGTTGTTAATTTGAGTAAATGAATTTGCTCCCCGGAGAGAGGCGGGGCTGTGGGAGCGTCCGGGGGAAGAGAGGCGGGAGGAGTGACCCGGTGAAACGCTGTCAGAATGTCAAAGAGCCTCCACTAATCCCGCCGCCTATGAAGTCCTCCCTCCTGTGATTAACCGTCTAATGAACATGCACACGGGCAGAGGAACGCTCCTTCTGCAGCGTGATAAGCTTCTGTCCTCGATTTGAAAATTCTTCACCCACTCACAAACATTTAATCAAAGAATCAGAGTCGGTGCAGTCAAACACTCAACCGTCCGATAATTTCAGCTTTTACCTGAAATCAACTATTAAAATATTGAAGTAAAAATACCCTTCACATTGATCTGTTTGCACCATAGACTGTATGAAATATGGACATAGTGTCCGTGACGTCACCCATAGGTTTCTGAAGAGCAAAAATGAAGCAAATCGTAGTGCGTAGCCATCTTGGTAGCCTACCTCCGGTTACTCCAAATATGGACAAAGAGGTGGAGCGAGGGCGGAGCTGAGGCGGGTCGAATGAACGCTATTGGCTGAAAAAAGCCGCTTTATTCGAAATAATCAAACTAGCTACGGCTAACCAGCTAGGTTAAATGCTAAATATCGTTGCTAGCCGGCTAACCCCACGACGATCTCTTTCCCAAACTCAGTGACTAGAATTAGCCGGGGTGACGCCCTGACGACCGTCAGTGGCTAGTTGTCAATCAAAGTGGCGCCACTTAGATTGACAGCTATGAATTGTGCATAATGATGTATGCTGTATATTTTAAACGAACGCCTTATAAAAAAATTCCTCCCCCACTAGAGCCATGTTTTGAACCAGGCTGTAAATATGTTTTTTTCTGTCGTAAAATCGGACATTTTAACATGGGGCTCAAATGTAATTGACTCCCTTCTGCAGCCTGCTCTAGTGGTTATTCGAGGAACTGCAGCTTTTTTGCACTTCCGCATTGGCTTCATTTTTCAGCGGCGGAGGTTGCCGCTTGGTTTGCACACACTATAGCGCCGTATAGCACTCGTCAGTCTGTACGTCAGTGTTTGCTTACATTGGGCTCAGTCGGTTTTATGCTGTGTCATCTGCCGAAAATCAAACAGAGGGATTGTTGCTTTTGATGTGAACAGATTAAACCATCAAAGATTTTAATTGTTTCTAAAACGCTTTCAGATCTTTAGTATTCCCTTTGCTGAGACCGTCTTCCATCTGTCTCCCAAAACGCTGCAGCACGACACACACACACACACACACACACACACACACACACACACACGCGCGCGTTCAGAAGTGCGAGGCTCACATCATTATGCGCCGCTCACTCATCAGAGGGTAAAAGTTCTGGCGCTCCCATTAAATTTCTGAACTCACATAATTGATTCGCTATTAATGTATATGATGTGGATCAAAGGATAAACATTTCATCTCCCATTAATTTCTTGTCGCATTCGCACAGCGGCGGACGAAGCTCAAGTAAAATGACCTCACTTCCTCCCGCGGTGAGTCACGCCTCTCTCGAAATCAAGCCCACACCAGGTGTTCGGTTCATCTCTGTATCATCGCAGTGTTTTCTTAATTAATATTTTATTGATCAGTCACATCAGATTTCTGACGTGTACGTTAACATCTAAAATCTTGGATCAAATCAAACCCAAACACATACAAATTAAATGACAGTAAACTAAAATCTGAAGACTTGAATGCGATCAGAAACTTGGCTAATTGTTCTCTCTCGTCCTGACGGGGTCAAAATATGGAGTCGCACCCTGAAAACATATGTTCATGTAAATCAAACAAAACCCACTGTATAGATGAGACATACAGAATTTATGCTGAGCTCGGCTAAACACGTCCTGACTCCAGCTCTTATATAAAAAAAACTGTGGCTCTTGTTTTTTATTTTCATATCTCTGATCACATGTTCTATTGATTATAATGAGATTTAACTCAAACTAGCTGCTGAGACTTTTGAAAGCAGGGTCATTACTAACAACAGTTTAGCCCAGATTAGCCCCCAAAAGCAAGTGTCCACAACAATGGCGGGTTAAAGTTCAACCAGGACGTCAGTCATCAGCTAGTTTTACTCATGCAGAATCAGACTTCAGTCAAACTGCACCTACAGACTCCAAAACTCTGCCGCCAATTAAAATTCACAAATAGAAAGAAAAAAAACTTTACTTTTTTTCCCAATGTTTTGATGGAGTCGTCTTTATGGCCACTTTTTATCAGTATGCATATTAACTTTTTTAGTGTGTGTTGGGTTGAAATTATTCCATCAGTTTACAACCTGTTTGATTATTACACGATTTATTATTCACAACTTTAATGATTTTTAATTGAGATCTCTGCAGAAACTTTTGACTGGTCCAACATCATCACCGCTGATAGAAGCAGCGGCTGAAGCTAAAATGAAGTCATCATACTTTTTGTTAGAGATCGATATCGAGCCTCTTCTCTCGCTTTTGGAAAAGAAAGCAAACAAACACATTTCTCTTCCTGCAGAATAATCGGAGCGTGACTGTGACGCCCGCTCTCCCCCACCTGTATAAACAAGAGCCAAATTGGGGCAATTAGGAAGGTAAAAGTTGCCGGAGCGGTAGAAGTGCCCAAACTTAGCGCTGGCAGTAATCTGGGCTTCTCAGCGGGCCGTGGCCCCGGCTTCAACCTCTGTCTTTTATCTTCCCTTTGTTGGCGTGGCAGCGCTGAGGCAGAGGTTCAGCATCTCCTCCCTCCTCTGCTGTGGCTCCACAAAGATGATTGCCTTGGAGTAACAAGCCTCTGCCCCGCATCACCGCTACCATCGCCGCCGTACCTCGCCCCACCTCGCCCCCCCTTTCTCCTCCTCTGCCTCCCTTGTTCCCGAGCCCTATGCTTAGCAAACATCAAAGGGACCTATCATACCCCAATGGCTTAAATCTTTTAACAGGGAATAACAGCCGGAGTACATCCAGACCCCTCGCGTCCCACAGTCATGTCACCATGTGTTCCCGCAATGATCGCCAGGGGAGAGGCTCCGGCCGGGTGGAGCTCTTTTCTGGTGGTGCGTGTTCTCTCCGCAGGACCGTGAGGAGGGGGGGGGGGGGCGGCACTGTGATCAGGGGCCAGGCCGAATTCTGTTTGAAATGTGAATGGGCTAATTTTCATCAGCCTGCCTCACGCTGGGGGAGGTCCCAGGTGCCACAGCATGCCAAGGGTCATCATTAGAAGACGGCTGCCTTCAAAAAAAAAAAAAGAAAAAGAAAAAGAAAATATATAAAAAAGAGAAGAGCAGGCACGCTGCTGCATCTCGTGGCAATGTTTCTCTTTTATTCTTTTATTATTTCTTTGTTAAATTCATAAACATTAATGAACAAAATGTATACAACGCACATGCTCCTCCTGCGAGGCTCCAGCGTCTTCTTCTTCATCTGACTCCTTTCTTTTTTTTATTTCACCCTCCTTTTTTTTTTCTTCCCTCGGCTGATGTATAAACAAACAAAATAGTGACTGAAAATGTGGAGACGACCTAGCTGGAGATATCGAGGAGGTGGGTGGGGTGGGGGGTGGTGGTGGTGGGGGGTTGGTATCTGATTTGAAATTCAGACGGATTCCGTGATCAAAGGAGGCTCAATATCTCTCAGCTGTTCAAAGGGACTTGTATAAAACAAATGTGATGTGACCAAGTGTAGAGGAGCACTCATTAAGAGCTAAAGCAGATAATGACAGGTAAGATGAGGAGATGGCGCCGCGCTCTAATTCTCTCCCCCCACTGAACAGGCATTTGTTTGCTTTCTGCGCCTGTTTTTCTGTGTCTTCCTTCCTGCGTTTTTGTTGCCTTTTGATATTGATTAGGGAGGGAATAGGAGAAGAGGTACACGAGGGTTTCAGACGCCGCCATCCCGCTCCCTTTTGTCGGAGACAGCCCTTGAGTTCTGGCTGTTGTTCTCCAGCGCGGGGAGTTTGGGTTGCTTTGCACACAAAGTCACACGGAGCTAAACGCCTCCCTTTAGGGTCTGCAGGGTATAAACCGCCCCATTGTTTTCTCCTTTGCGTTGTTAGGAGAAGTGAGCCAACTTTACACCCACCTCGTCAAGGCTTTTCGCTAATAAAGAGCAACTTTGTGCATTTACAACTAGAAGGAAAACACATCAATCTAATGAAGCGGCTGCGTCTGCAGAGAGAGAGCGAGTCTCCGGTGATGCTGCTCAGAAGTAATGCATGCACTCCATGTTCTAATAGAGAAACCATGCAAAACAAAAATATATATATTACTGAGATTTATTTGATGTTTGGCCTTTTTCTCAAACAAGTCTTTTGCCCGTGTCTCTGTGTTTTGGGGTCCTGACCTTCAGCGAGCGCCGGGCTCCAAATGAGCCGGGTCAGTTTTGTAGTCTTTTTGTGCTTGGAGGAGCCATGAAATATTCAGGCTCACTGCTTCCCTGAGACCAGGCTGGTGGCTGTGGCTTTGTTAGCACACCTCGCCCCGCTCTCCTGTCCACTGTCCACTCCGCACCTTGAACCGCCGTCTGGAGGGGGGGCGAGACCGCCAGTCCACTCCCTCCGAACATAATATCCCATTTTCTGCTCGTCTCCGCCGAAGGTTTTTCCTGCACGAGAACCCTCTCCGCCATCGTGCAATTCCTCCCACCTCATTGCTTGATAGTAGTATATATATATGTATGGCTATTTCCAGCAGGTGAGGGTGTGGGATATAGCTCTATGTGGACTTTGTCAATTCATGACCAATGGCGAGGTCCTGCATTATACACTAAGCTGAGCAGGAGAGCAGGTTTGTTTTATTCACAACCTTGTGGATTCAAACAGATTGCTCAGGCTGGGGAATTGACGCAGATACTATCATACAGGTCCAAGACATGGAGAGAGAACAGGTAGGAATAAACTATGTATAAAAGCACTGGTAAGCTTCAGCCTCAGGCGAAGCTACACGGGCTACAATGTTACCCTCCCCAAAGCCACAATCAATTCTTGGCTTCACCGTATCCAAATGTTTATTTTTGCTCGGCTGAAATATAATGACACGTCGTTCTCGGATACAATTGTACCCTTGGCTCGCCTTGGTATTACAGAGCCAGATTTACCTTGGTTTGGGATGAGTTCACGCCGATCAGATTTAAACAAGTTCTAAACACTGAGCGTCTGAGTGGAAACGTCGGAGGAGTCGCGTCGTTCCTGTTTCAGAACGTCGCGTTTCCACAATTCAAATCCAGATTCCAAATCCTGCATGTCAGAGCTAACAGGTGTAACATATTACTGCTCCATCCTCCTCTATAAAATAAGGCCGCGCCACATCCAAGAACATTATCATCTCATTCTAATTCATAACACTGATGGCTTTCGAGCATCATCTATATAATCCTGGAATAATTTCCCCCCGCGCGTCTGTCATACGCCGAGTCATAAATAACTGTTCCGTGACCAAATCCGCGGTAAAAGGCCAGGACGTATGTGTGGCTGTTGCCGCCGTGTGTCCGTCCTGTGTGATGGATCTGCTCCGTCTAGCCTGACATGCTCTTAATCCGGCCTGACGGAGGGATGCGCTCTGTCGGTTAGCGGGGGCTTCGCCGAGGCGCCGGGCGGAACCGCGGCCCCCCAAATCCCACCTCCACCCCAATCTCTTCCCTCGGCCTCCGACACACTACATCCATAAGTATTCCATTAACCCCGCTGCTTCCTGTCTGAAGAGCTGAACGCGGCTGAATCAATGAGTGTGTGTGTGTCTGTCCATATGAGCTCCGGCTGTTTGTGTCTTTGTGTCTGTTAACGCATCGTACCTGTGACTTTATCATGCCCACTCCTCTCACTTGTTTTGCATCATGGCTGCCGGTTCCTCGTCGGTAAACAAGGTCTACGCTGCTTATTAAAGTGCTCAGCGGCTGCGGATACGCCCCTGCGTCTCTGGCCCTGTAGGCCCTTTGCAGCCTGCAGTCCCCTGCAAAGCAGCATGGGGTCCCAGGCTAGGGGTGGTGGTGGTGGTGGTGGTGGTGGGGGGGGTTCACCTGCTTGGAGCTGGTATTACCTCCGGGGGTTGAGTAAAAAGGAATTCATCACGCTGCCGCACACACACACACACACACACACAAATGTGTATCCATGTGTGTGTGATAGTAAACACAGCACCGTGTTTGCATTCATTCTTTGTGTTCTCAGAGTAACCGAGGTCTGACCCCGATCCTGGTCTGGCCAAAACCTCCATGAACACACACTCCATCTTTTACTGAGTTTAACTGCATGAAAGCTAATTTGGGGAAACAAATCGTCCCCAGTCAAACAATCTATCCCCGGCTCAACTGGCTCGAGTCCAAAACTGCTCTCCTCCTGCAGCATCGTGCACAAACACACACACACACACACACACACACACACACACACACACACACACACACACACACACACACACACACACAGAGCGAGAAACAATTTTGGATAATCATGCATTTTCCTAAATCTGTGCATTGCTGCTCCAGCTCTCAGTCCAGCAGACTCTCCCCCAGGAGCAGGCGCTGATTTACACCCGCAGTACTCCACACTGGCACTAGGGGGCAGTATGTGACTTAAAAACATGGAGCCGCTGCCTTGACAGGAAGCATGTGCACGCTCCAAAAATTAAATGAAAATTTAAAGTCAAATTGATGTTATCCTCTATAAAAGCAATCCTCACAGCTCACATCAGCAACATTCCTGCGAGCCGCCGACGCTGCGTGCCAATTTAACCGCCTCTAAATAATCATATGTCCTGCGACGAGCCTCCACTCGTGGAGCTCCTTTAAAATGAAGCCGGGCACAGTGAACCTGAGCAGGATTAGTGGTTCACTCTCTTGTTTTCACAGCATACTTTCACAGAGAGTCAGTCACTATTGTGTTGTGAGATGTGTATGTGAGGAAGGCAGCCGTCTGCGGGGGGGGGACACCACCGAGCTGAAAATGTAAAATCTGAGACGTGTTTGCACAGTTTCACAGTGATTATTCAAATGGAGACTAATGTGCATTTTCATGTTTATTTTTTAATAATTTGAATTTAATTGACTGAAGATGTTTGGTGATCTTTGACACTGCTCCTCTGTTCTGCTCTTAGATTGACTTTAGTTTAACACTGACTGTTGCTTAGGCCACAAATCCCCTTTACTTCCTGTTATGTGGTAAAAAAAAAAAAAAAAAAAGCTTTATATTTTTTGTGCACATTCAGATATTTTCCTGCTCTACAGTCAGTTTGATCCTCTCGTATTGTTTTTAAAAAAAACAAAACAAATGACGAATGACACAAAACATGCGCTCGGGCTGGTGTTTAACGCGCAGGCGGCCGTGACCGCCATGACACCTGCACAGGTCTGTGAACAGAGTCAATTAGGAGCGGCTGCAGATTATTTCTTAATTAAATAGGGGCTCTACCTTAACCACAAAGGTGCAGCGGCTCACGGCTCACAGTGCAACACTAACAGCTGCCAGGCCTTGTTCTCGCACAGAGAGAGGGGGCTGTTCATTAAGCTGCGCCATCTCTCCTGGGCTTGTCCACCTGCCTTGATCACGTTTGCATTAATAATGCATCGCCGGGTGCAGTAATACAACCATTACATTCACTGCTCTCCTCAGCCTCTCGCTGGCAGCTCTGCCACCTCAACATGGGGGGAAAATTGTAATCTTTTTCTCCTTTATCCGGGGCTCCTCTTATATTGCCACCCCAAAGAACACATTTCTGCTGTATACACACTCCAAAATGGCTTTACCCTTTCTCTTTTGGGTTCACTACACTTTGAAAACAATACAGCAGACACAGATGAAAGTTGACCATTTGGAGTCTGAAGAATGCTCATTCCTGCACAATTCCTTATCTGCTATCTGTGATACATATATATATATATATATATATATATATATATATAGGGGAGCCCAGTGAAGAAGAGGAGTGTTTGTTTCTGATGGGATTCTCAGGCACACGCACGCCTTTCAAGGTGACCATGAATTTTAATGGTTGCAGGAAGTGTTTGGGAAGATTCCCTTCAATTATCGGGCCTGGCCTGATAGGAATAGATTGGGGGAGATTTGCATAGATTTCAAACACCTGTAATTAAATCTAAATGTGGCGTGGCCTTTTGTCAAACAGCGGGTTTTAACGCACAAGAGGTGCGGCGGAAAAGACCATTTCCAGGGATCACATTCTTGTTAAAATTCACAGAATAATTGTCTTTGTATAGGAGCACAGTATATCCAAACAGTCAATAGGAGAAATGGAAGCGGTTGCAGAGCAGCCATGACTGCTTGCTGCTTGGGTAAATATTACTTATTATTTTCTAATGTAACACTCCTAAGCCCGAGCTCAGATTTCCATTTGGAAGCAAACATTAAGGAGATTCAGGAGCCATCCAAATGGCCAAGTAATTAATGTTACCATGCACGCCCAAGATATTATAATGTTAACAGTGTTGGAGCCATGTGATTCCGAATACAGAGTGAGGGCTTTATTACTGGGCCCAGACAGGGGGTGACATCCCTCCTAATTGGGGACATCAGAGTTCCTGCTGCTGCGTCTTATCCTCAGTTCAGATCGCTCCTTTTTTTTTTAATTTATGCACTTCTCCCCCCTTCATTCTCCTCCTCTCCTCCTCTCTCCCTCTCTTATCACTGGGATCTGCTCTCATTAGCAGTCGGCAGCGGCCCCCCTCGTTTGCATTTCAAGTGGCGGCGCTGTGCAGGAGCATCCAGGCGGGGAGAGAGAGAGAGAGAGAGAGAGAGAGAGAGAGAGAGGCAGGGACGAGGAGGGGGGGGGGTAGAGAGAGAGCCGGAGCCGCCGCGCCGAGCTGATGCTCCATCACGCCGCCGCATCCCGACATCTGGGGCCGTCTTTTTTTCCCATGAGCACCAGTGTGTCATTAACAGGATTAATCTGGGCCCTAATTTCCTAATGATCGCTGTTTTAATGTATGTGAACGAGTGCAGTCTCTTGACTCATTACCGCCAATTTGCCTGAGACACACATAATCAGACTCTCTAACAACCCACCAACATTTATTTTTGCTAATATGATTTTTTTTTTTTCACTGTGGATAGAGCAAACACAGTTTAGTTCAGGCTGAGTGGATTCCCAATCAGAGCCGACGATAGGCTTTACCAACACTGAGTGACATGCAAATGAGCACAGTCTCATTTATCTCTGGATGTGTGTCCTGCTGTTCCTGCACTGAGCCCAACGCAGAGTAATGTCTGTCCTTACATTATCATCAGGCCCTGATGCAACAACACTGTGCAGCCGTGGTGCCTTTGAACACACACACTATACAATGCTGTGGGAAACCAGTAAGCCCATTTAAACATTAACATCAAGTGCAGCGTTGACTGGGGAAATGGTCGGGTTTCTGTGGCCGGTGGTACCAAACCATCCCATAAACACACAGATGTATTCAAGCCCCGGGGCAGCTGCGGGGCAGACCTGTGAAACCTGGCCATGGTGTCTTGGTTTAAGGGGAAAGTCTCAAGGATCTTCACCCAGGAGGATCCTCTGTGGCTTCTGTGACAGTTGACCTTTGACCCCCTCCCCCCAGCCTCTGCGGCGGGTGAAAAAAAAGAAGAAAAAAAAGGTGGTTCAAGTCGCATCTTTGTGGGTCAGCAGCCCCCGTGTGATTTCACAAAGCTGAAGCTGAACAGAAAGTGAGGATGACACAGGCTTTAATATTAATGTCTGACAACGCTGTCCATAAAGGTTTGAGCTGAGCTTTTATGTACATGAAGTATTTGACCATTAGCTTTGTGTACAGCTACCAGGGAATTACAAATACAGAACTACTTCTTTAATTTACTTCAATACACAACGACAGACTGAATATGATGTAGTGAACATGTTTTCAACCTTTTTGTGGCAGATTTTTGTTTCGTTTTATCCAGTTTCGGACGGACTTATTTGTTTTGTCCTTGTCTGGAAAATAGCAGTAGTATTTCTACTACTTTATTAGCAATGGTGGAAGAAGTTTTACTTTTTTTACTCAAGTAAAATTCCTGCTTTTTCCTTAAAAAAATTAGTAAAAGACGAAAAGTATCATCAGCAAAATGTACTTCAATGTATTAAATCATATAAAAATATAATGTATCAGGCTTTATTGATGTATTGTTATTACTATTGTAACTGGAGCCTAATGTGGAGATTATTTCAACCACTTTTATATAATAGGGTCATTCGATCTGAACGCATCATTATTTATAAACCAATCATTGGTTTGTAACCTGCAGAATCATAATTATAGCTGTGTCAAATACTACCATAAAATGACTGACTAAAAAACTAACCGAAGAATGAGTAAATCAAATCCAATATTCCAACACTGAATCATCAAGTATCTGTCACGCCAATCTGCAGAATGTAAACAACGATCAATAGTCATTTGGGTCATTCAATAGACGTTGTGTGAGGACAGACTGACGACAACAGCTGCTATTTGAAATCCATATCCTGATAGAATTTTTCTTATTTAAAATGAAGCCACAGTTACAAATGAGGATAAATAAGATTTTCGGTTAAACAAAATAAGAAATGCATGAATGAAATTTTCTTCTGACGGTGAGATCTTGTGGCCAGAACAGTGAAATATATCTGTATTCAGCGTGTCATAACTTTGTGACTGTGCCGCAGCTCGGGGGGGTGAAGATGTGAGGTGTCAACAGAGGAAGCAAAATCTCTAACCTGCTGACGCACAGCTGCCGACGAGGCAACACTCAGGACCCCGGCATTTGAAAAAAACCCTGGTGCGAACGATATTTAAACATAATTGATATCTGATTTCATCTGTGACGAAATATTAATTAAAGTCCTTTAAATGCCAGCCTGCTAATTGGTTTGCACCTGCATACGAGGAGCGGATTCCATGATTAATATTACCCCCGCCTCACCCCTCTATCCCCGGTAAAAACTCCCGGTACAAGTAGAGGAGTGCAGGGTAAATATTGAATCTTGGACTAAACTCCCGCCGCACGCTGCCGAGCAGAGGAGGAAGATGTGTGAGAGTTGAGGAGCTGTCCTAATTAAGAAGCTGTAATCAGGCTTAGAGCTGGGGGGTAACTCCCTGGGTGTCATTTGTGATATTAAACCGCGCTGTCCTCCTCCTTCTGTTTGTTGTGCTTCACTGGCTGGAGCTAATCCCTTTTAATATAGCCGCAAATATGCAAATGGCCGTTTCAATATACCCAAACCTTCCATAGCTATCCTCTTTTAATTCAACAAAAGTTAAGAGCGCGACCTTGTCAGTCAAACTCCCTCTCCCCTCATAACAATACTAATGTTTTCCCATTACGCACAGTCCAACTAATTAAGGGGAAGTTTGTGTGGAGAAGGATTTGCGGCTCCCAGGAGAACGCAGGACACGGCTCTCCTCGCCTCTCAGGGCCGGGCCTCGGGCGCATCTCAACGTTGTTTGCTTACACTCTTCAAATCTTCATAAAATAATGCAAAAAAAAAAAAAGGCGGAGATGCAGATAACAAACGGCTCAGGTCCGGTCTAGACCGGCTCCCCTGGCAGATGCAATACTCTCGCCACGAGCGGCGGCGGCGGCGGCGGTGGAATGAAAAGCTCAGCATCACTGTCTGTGAATAGATGGCGCAGTTTGCGAGCGGGGTTCGAAAGGCCAAGTACCCCACAATGAGAAAGCAGCATTTATATCCTTGCGACACAATTCATAAATAATGGATGAGTCTGTAGATCTCCAGCACCCTGCGCATCTACATGTCACAAGTGACTCAATGATGATACCATAAAGCAGAGCTAAAGTGGTTTAAGGTCTATTCTGTGGAAGTCTCAGGATAAAGAGGGCTAAGAGAACCGAGGGACATACTTCCTCTAGTATTCCCCTGCCGCCTGCGGGGAAGAGTAGAGGAAGAAAAACTCTGCTCTCAGCTGCTTAACCTCGCGGCTAAAAGCAGCCCAGGAACACTGTTACTGCAGCTGATGGTGGGAGTCTCACAAACACAGGCCGGGCTGCGGCTGGATGGATTCACGCCTCAGTTCAGTAATGAAGTCACAACAGATAGACGGNGTGTTAGGACCATAGACTGTATAAAATATGGACGTAGTGTCCGTGACGTCACCCATAGGTTTCTGAAGAGCAAAAATGAAGCAAAT
>JBBMOC010000069.1:1367812-1384843 GCA_037975185.1 Centropyge bicolor
ACCAGGCTGTAAATATGTTTTTTTCTGTCGTAAAATCGGACATTTTAACATGGGGCTCAAATGTAATTGACTCCCTTCTGCAGCCTGCTCTAGTGGTTATTCGAGGAACTGCAGCTTCTGCATTGGCTTCATTTTTCAGCGGCGGAGGTTGCCACTTGGATGCAGCACTGTCAGCGATCCCTCCTCGTGTGTCACTTTTCCCCTGTTCTGCCTGAGTGACGGTCCACGCTTCGGCACAGGATGTACGGCGCCGGGTTTGGGATCCCTGCTCGCAAATGTATTCGGATGCTCGCAATCAACAAACAATAAACAGTGGGAAAAAATGCCAAAGAGTTTGGCTTAAATATTTTAAATACCCGCCGCTGCCTGTGTGAACGCTCTCCCACTCTCTGGATGTATGTGCTTGTCTTGTCTGCTGCTGTTTTGGCAGCCTCTTTCCCTCTGTCTGTCTCCTAATGGAAATCTTGATAGAAATATCAGAAGGAGATTTTAATCACAGGGGTGTTGTGCATGCTTACTTATCCAAACCACAAAGGAAGAAAGGCTTTCCAGCCGACGCTGTCACCCTCCTCGTACGGCAGCTTCTGTCAGGCAGAAATGCGCCTTAAGACACGTCTCCCATTCAGGCTATGTAACACTTGCCAAACTGCAGCAAAACTTAACAGCAGCCGAGAACAAACGGAATGAGGAAGCGATAGGAAAATAAGATTGAATGAAATGTTTCCTAGAGTCAAATACAGTATGTTAAAGGAGGCCTTGAGAGGAAACATTCAGGGGGAGAAGGTAAACACAACCATTAAGTTTCTAACTGAGACAGAGTGTGCAGGGAATTTGGATCGCCCCCCCCCCTCCTCCTCCCTCCCTCTCCCAACCTCGTCTTTGTTTTGTTGTGTTCCTCAGCGTATTTTGATGATTTAAAACAAAAAAAGAATCGCACCACTCGAGCATTTAATTTGAGCTTCAGAAGATGAGACGAAGCCGCCGGTTCGAACCCGCGTCGACACGTTTCTCTGCTCCTTCCCCTCGAATTCACGGCAGCATTGTAGCTCTAATGTCCCCATCTGTAAAGTTGCTGCCAAGAAACTCGACGAAATCCGAGACATGCCTTCTACTTTTGTCTGTAATAAATAAATAAGGGCACAAATAAAACTTCGGGGGAGTGGATTAAAAATGAAGACGGGCTGCTGGAGTAAAGTCAGTCATGTTCAATTAAGCCTTAACAACCAATATTCTTTCTAAAGTTGGGGTAATTTGAAGCTCCCTGATGTTTTCATACAGGCCTTTTCTACTCATCTCCACATAAAAGGGCAGTTCAGAAATTGTTGTCCCAAAGTAAGTTCTAAAAGACCTTCAAATCATTAAGTGTGAGTTTTCAAAGAGCTGCCGATTGAAAGCCAATGGGAAAGTCCTCACACTTTTATCTTGGATGTTAAAGAAAAAGATGAGGATCTTGAGCCTGGGCCTTTCAGATAAGTGAATATATTTAATTTTTGAAAGAATCACAGAGTTGGTGTCTTTGGTCCTCATGCCTACTGGGACCGAGGCGTGAAGAAGAAGTTTTTTTTTTTATCCCCCCCGCCCCCCCTCCCTCTCCATCTCTCACCCTGCTGTACTCATAAAGAGGAATAGGCCCTGAAACCTCACTGGGCCTCTAAGTTGATTTATTTATCAGGTCTACTCTGCTCCCGAGTGATGGCTGTGTGTGATGGATACCCAGGGGTGGGTCTTCGCAGAGCATCCCCCCCCTCCCCCTCGCTCGTCCTCCCCCTCCTCGCTCCCTCGTCGTGGCATCAGAGCTCGCGCCTGACACCGGGCTTTCATCGCGGGGGCACGGCTCAGGCCTCTGCTCCTAATGAATGCCGAGCGGGGGC
Organism: Centropyge bicolor; assembly: GCA_037975185.1. Lineage (NCBI taxonomy): Eukaryota > Metazoa > Chordata > Actinopteri > Pomacanthidae > Centropyge > Centropyge bicolor. Next base: position 1,369,684 of record JBBMOC010000069.1, read on the forward strand.
TGCTAGCATTTGCAAGAATGCGAGTGACCATTAAACCCAGGTTAGCTTTCCCACCGGTCCCTCGTCCCCGCCGCCGCCGCGTGGCCCAGGCGTGGCGCCGGCTGTACGTCCTCTCCATATGCCACAGCTGTTTGTTTAGCCCTGGGAGAGCTCTCTGTCGCCCTGCCAACGCCGCACGCCAAGAGACTCCTGGAAACCACACGAGCGGCAGAACAAAAAAGAAACTCCCTCATCAACCTGATACGGAAAGAAAGACAGACAGAGAGAGAGCGCATGGAAAAAAAACTGGCTCTATTTCTCAGGAAAAACACAACTTTTAGGCCTCCCGCTGTCGAGAGTCCCGAAAAGTCCTTTTGTTATTTGTTCCAAAATGGCTGCTGTTGGTAACAGAAAACACTTGTTTGTTGTTGTTTGGTTTTCGTCGCCGTGTTCCAACATGTTTACGGCGCGGGGACGGGCTGATGGAAGGAACATCTGGCTTTTGTGCATAGCTGAAAGAGCTCCCATATATTATACATGATGTTCTGTACATCTGCCAAAGAGCCAGCCTGTATGTTCCTCAATCAGCGCAAACACAAGAACACATGATAACACACTGAGTCTCTGGTCTCTGCAGCACAAACACTCACATTTAACTTTCCCAAATTATATATCACCTCATTCACTTTGCATGCTAATCTGTCTTCTCTGAACTCTGAGCTGGGTGAGTTTAGTTGCACTTCAGGCAGACGTGGTTAAATATTGAGTTTTCCAATTATGGAAATTCTCAGAGAAAACAGATGGATTGCCAATGGTGTTACAGGCAACACCTGAACTCTGTCAATAATTAGAGCGAGCTCGGGTCGGGAGCTGCATCATCTGCAACCTTTAGCTCTCCTGACGCAATCAGCACCTTTCTCATCTGCAGAAATGAAGCTTTGTGTTACACTGAATTCATGAATTAAGATCAAGTCGTTCATCCAACATAAGGCCTGTGGCAATGCAACAGTGTTTACATCAATTAGCTGCCACTCAGGGACGACGTGCAGATAAATGACCATGCACAAACATAAATGTGATTCTGAGTCTGAAATCCTTCAACTTGCAGTGTTTGAAGAGGAGCAGTCCGGTGTTACCTGCGTGCCAAGCATCAGGCAGGAATTCCTCTGGGGTCTGTGTTAGTGAGGTTCCACTCGCCATCTGTTTCACCACTGTTCTGTTGACAGAAACGCTCCCGTCTTTTTCAAACCTGCAGACGAAGCTGGAAGCTGCTGCTCTTTTCTCTGAGATCAACCAAGCCTCACCTCGAGCATTTACTAATATTACAACTATTCTACGTTAGCAAATTATCAAAAACACGATACTGACTGGATTATATGTCTTATCAATATAACAATATCAACAGTATCTGCTCCTGGGAATTCACGGTCATGCTTTAAACAAAGAGCAGAGCAAACTGAGGTTTTATTTTCTCAGCTGCTAACAGATATCAGTGAGACGACAGAGCGGTGGGAACATGGCGACATGACGCCGTGTTCAACAGGAGCTCGGGTGGAAAACAATCCCCCAGGCGAGTCGACACGCTTGGAAGAGAAAACAAAGATCAAATTACAACCCAAATTTTGTCATTTGTAAACATCCATCGTCAGCGCTTCACGGTTCACCAGTGCCTGCACGTGGCAACATTCTGGGTTTTACCTTCAAATAACTCGATAACCTTGAGACACTCGCGACTGTCTGACGGTTTGTTGCTCTGTGATGCTGCTTCTTTTCAAGATCTCAGCTGTGAGAGCAGAACTGCTGGTGAGAGCTACCAGATCCTTCTCCAGAAAACCTAATACAAAGACAATATATTTAATGTTTGATCATCAGCTTCATTGATTGTTGTAAATATCGGCTTCTTCTGAATCTGATGCAGCAACATGTTTCAAACCAGTCGGGACAGGAGCAACAACAGACTGTGGAAGTTGTGGACTGATCCAAAAACACCTGTTTGGATCCTTCCACAGGTAAACCACAGTCATCCTGGAAAGGCTCAGTCGTTCACAGGCGAGGATGGAGAGAGGTTCAACACTTTGTCAACACATGATTGGATGAAGGTGATTAATACACAGACTCAGGAAACAGTTTGTTTGCATCTTGAAGCTGAAGCCTTAGATTAGATTCATATTAGCTTAAACCCACTTAAGGATTTGCCTTAGGATGGAATCACTTCATGTCCACTTCTGGTCTGATGATTGATCACAGTGACCAGTAACTTCAAAAATGTACACATCACACGTGATTTTTCGATAAAGAACAAAAGATAGAGATTGTAATTTACTACACAAAACACACTGAGCACGGTCTAGTCGGGGACTTTGCTCACATATTTTGGGACTGCCCCAAACTCACAAATTTTTGGAGTAATATTCAAAAGGAAATCAAGCAGATCCTTAACATCGAAATTAATTTAGATCCGGCCCTGGCAATTTTGGGTATATTCTCAAATCATTCAATAGATAGGAATTTGATCTACTTAATCAGAATTTTACTTGTAATAGCAAAGAAAGCTATAACAGCATCCTGGCTGGAACCACAGCCTCCTGGCATAACAGAATGGAGGGAAAGAGTGAAGAATGTATATAGCATGGAAAAGATCACTGCAAGGTTGCAATTGAAAATGGACAAGTTTAGGGTAAGATGGGCACCATTGACAGTATTATGAATACATTTATGAATATGTATATGTAGATGGGAATATTTGTGGGGTTTTGTTTGTTTGTTTTTTACTTTTAATTTTATCCAACGAAATATTTGTATTTTCAATTGAAAGTGTAAAACTGGTAGGCACATCTCCATGTTTTATGTTATTGTATGTTATGAAGAAAAATAAAGTTCAAAAAAAAAAAACACACTGAGCATAGTGAAATACTTGTATGTAGAATCATTGTGCAGACGGTGACTCCATACTGCAGCCTCACACCGCCTCCTCACAATACCCATTCTAAACAGATATGGCAAATTCCGTACACACAGTAATGCATCTCAGTGTCGGCTTGCAGTCCAAAATATGTCACATTGTTCCCTGACATAATGCAGTACACCTCTTGCCTTATGTGTCACATCGACTTGCTGTCAGCCGGGGCGAGCGCGCTCTCCACGTGCAGCACGATCCGCACGTCTGTTCTCACAGGAAAGTTTCACTGTTCCACTGCCGTCGAGCCGCGAGAGTGATAATTGGGTAATGAGTAAATAAACAGCTGGAGACCTTGTGTTTTGGCTCTTTGAGTAAAAATGGTTAAACGCACGACGAGGGAGGAGACACACACACACACACACACACACACACACACACACACTTCCAACACTACTGAGGTAAACTTGTCATAGAGGGAGCAGCTATTTGGAGGCCATCTTGTTGTGTGTATGTGTGTGTGTGTGTGTGTGCGTCTTCTTGGCTGAACTGCGGGGAACAATGACAGGAAGGAAGCAGGCTGGAGGTGAGTGAGGTGTGAGAGCCCTAAGAGTGTGTATCCAAGCCCTAATTAACTGTGTGCTGCTTCCTCCCTCCCTGGCATCCCTGCCTTCCTGGGGCACATGCCAGTTACACGGATGGTGTGTATTTATGCATGTGTGTGTACTGTAGGTGTGTGTTTGCAAGCGCCATAATATCACTGTCACCATCGTTTGTTCCCGCCCCCCCCCGCCCGTTGCCTGGCACGCCTGCCCTCCTGTGTCAGGTTTCGTGAAGCGTCCCGAAGCCACTGGATGGAGCGTAATTACCCTCTGCTCGCCGTGAACCCTTGTCCCCCAAACAAGAGCTTTCTTACACTGTATCCATAAACAAACCAGTGCCCCCCCTCCCTCCTCCCCCCTCTGTGCCACCCACTCATTATAGGTGTTCCTCTGACTGCAGACCTGGTCAGAGAGTGGCCCTGAGTCTGACAGCAGCTTTTTAATGACATCTCAACATGGTAAATGTTCTCTAACAATACTGTCGTGTACAGTAGGTTCTGACCCGCTTCTTCTACTGGGGAAAGTCAGCTATAAGTATGACCTCCGACAGGGGGGCTGCTTACTGGAAAACGTATAAAACTAAAACAAAAATAAGCGGTTTATTTATCCCGAGGTGCAGCCGCCGCCCGGCCCCTCATTTTGCTAAGGCCATTGCTTTAAGTAGCCTTGTCAGAACTTGATGCCAGCCATTAAAGGCAGTAATGATGCGCGGCGGCGGCGGCACCCCCCCCCCCTACTCTGACAGCCGCACTGTCGCCGCCAAGCTGCAAAGCTTTAATACATGACTAGGAAGGCGTCCAAAGACCAGAATAAATAAAGGAGGGAGAAGATGAAATACATGCGACAGTGAGGCAGACAGCTGAACAAACGCAATGACTTAGAAAATGGGCCTAACAGCTCACTCTTCCCCCACTCTTTACACAATCAACCATGTAAATTATTGAGATATCATGAAAAATAAATAGTTCAATAAAAAAAGGCTGTGCTAAGGCCCAATTATGCAGTTTAGCTGCATACATCAGTGTTTTCCTCCTCGGTAATGAATGGAGTGAAGAAGACTGTTGTTTATGTGGAGAGCAGTGGGGATCTATGGGATCCTGCCGGGTCTCCATGATCCAAAGCAAAGCGGGCTCGGACCACCACACAACACAGCCAGCTGCCGGCCTTTATCTCTCCGTCCGACCAGGTTAGAGAAGAAATCACATCAGGTGAACTTGACGTGGCTGGCTTCCGCTCCGAGCCGGGGAGGCTGGGTAGCTGCAGCGAGTCTTTGAAGCATTAGCTGAATGAGTCCTGCAGAAGGGGGGGAGCAAAGGCTGTGTTAAATGTCCATTGTTTTAACGGTTCGAGGCTTTATCCCTGTGTTCTCCAGTGGCGCTTCCTCAAAGAGTAATACCCTGGGAGTGCAGGCGCTTTGAGCTGGGACTAGCCCTCTTCCTCTGGTCCTTACATGTGATCTCCTTGATTTTAATGAGGCCACATGGACCCCCTGTGATGTGCTTTGGAGGATGGGGAGAGCCCGCGCCCGCTCTGAGGCCGTGATGGTGGTTGAACACCAGTGACCCCGTCTCCCCCCGCCCCTCGTTTCAGCCCGGCCTCTCAGGCGCTTCTAATGTTTTATTAACCAGGTTCACTGGTTCACACTCTTCTGAGGAAATACAACGGCCTGTCAATCATCTCTCGGTATAAAGTGCACTGTGGCTTCACAATGGGGCCTGCATGTATCACATGCAGCCGATCGATGAGGAGGCTCTCTGACCGCCTCACACAGGATGTTGACAATGTTGCTGCACCTGAATATTAAACAGACCTGGGGAGTCCTGCCCGCACATCCACAACATGATGGCAGTAATTAAACAAACCCGCTAATTAGCTCTGTCATGTAAGCACGATGAAAATGTCTCATTATGCCTGTGGATGATCACTGGTTGTATCAGCAGCAGGAGGCAGTTTGAGACAAATACTAACCCAGTTAAATTAAATGTAATGTGGTTTTTTACTGTAGCACAACCAAAACTAAAGTGGCTATAATGAATATGTTTATATTAACAATAAAACAAAGGTGAAAGAAGTTGCTCATATTGAAGAAACCAAAGAAAATGATGACCTAACTCTGCAGTTTCCTTCAGCTCTATCAAGCATTAAGCGTCTCTCAGCTCATGGTTTTCCAGCCTGTGAATGAACTGTTGAACTGAAGCGATAAGCTGCTTCTCAGTGGACGTAGTACAAACACTACACTTGATACTACAAGTACTTGAAGAAAGCAGTAAGCTGTACTACAATCTACTGAGGAAAAATAGCTTAACGGATTGAAGTTATTTTGAAAACATTTACTTTTAAGAAAAATAATGAGCAAATGCAGTAAAAAACAACAAAATAAAACTAAGAATTTCTAACTAAATTCCTATGTACTTCAGCTTGTAGCGTCCAGATGTGAACATCACTACCATCAGCGTTTCCACACACAACAGGAAGTTCTACATGAACTATATGCTATATGCTACAGATACAGTATTTATCTCAGGAGCTGGTGGAGACCAAAACAAAGCTACCAGAGAGTGAAGCTGAGCTGTCTGTTGACCAGAAGCTCCACATGATGCTAATGTTGATCCACATCTACTGGATAAAGAATAGGATGCTGTCTGCTAACACATTCACCATATATTAAACTTACAGTAAAAATACGTCATTGTTGTGTAAACAGCTTGTTGTGCCGACCCCAAGTGGCCAGAAAAATAAACAAAGCAGCATTAAAAATTCAAACTTGACCCAAACAGCCGTCCATTTTAAGTTTGATCAAAAAGTAACTGCTGGATTTCTTTGAGAGCTACAGATATTCTCAGTACCCTGAAGATGAATCTAATCATCCTCTCTTAGATTTGATCTCTAGCGCCACCATCAGGCCAGATGTCCCACTGCTAAAGATCAAAGCTAACAGATGGAGGCCATTACTTCTACTCAATATGTTCGTGATCACCAGAGGATACATCTGTGTAGTTTTTGTCAAAAAGTATTTTCCTCTAAAAAATGTTACATCTTTGTAATTCAACTAAATCTACACTACCTTGTTTGGTGTGTGTGTGTGTGTGTGTGACTTGTAAGACAGAGAGAGGAGGCGTGTCAGTGTCACAGTCTTGTGTATTCTAAGTGTGTGAGTGTGTCCTTTCATTGTATGTGTACACACACACACACAAATCGGGGAAATGGCACAGAGTCAGAGGTGACACTGTTGAAGGTGAGACAGGGAGACAGGGGTAAGACATGGAGAGAGAGGGAGCAGAGCCAGACGGGATCTGAGACGGCTCTGTCATGTCAGCATGGGGCTGTGCAGCTTCTCTGACACAGATACAACAGCTACAGAGTCTGGGACACTTAATTATTCCCACGTTTACAGGTTTCACCTTCCACAATAGAAATACACCGCTTTTGTCAAATTTGTGTAGATTAATTATAAAACTGTTAATTTTGGATACGAACTCATTTGTCATGCACAAACTGAGATGATGTATGTCGTCTGATGTTTAGCTGTGGCCTGGTGCAGACACAAATATAACAATCATGGATTATATTACTCCACCATTCACCTCAACTTCAACTAAAAATAAAATATAAATCACACTATGGGACACAATGAGAAATATCTCAGACTTGTCTTTAGCAGAGCAAGTCTGTGTGGCACGACTGGGCATCTAGAACATCACACTGTTTCCCACGTTGCCGTACAGAACAGGTTAAAACAAACAAACAAACAAACAAAAAACATATTACACCACTGATTGGAGTAAATAAGAGTGATGTCATGTACAGGTGAGGAAAACTCTGCATGATCATAGTGAGTAAAGAGGCTAAATGCTAAGGACAGATGGTGTAATGTTGATCATGGCTCTGATACAAAAGGACCTCAACCATCCTGCAGGTCAAATGACTGATGACAACATTTGCACGCAGGTTTTAATGTAGCTCAAAATACTTCGGCTGCTAATTAACTCATCAGACTTCAAAATAACATGAACAAGTGCACCTTTCTGTCATTCTTTAGCTTTTTAAACAAGTCAAGGCAAAAGACACAGGAATCAGCAACGACCATGTTGGATTACATGAACCTGGCAGGGAGAGAGAAAGGTGGCATTATGGGAAATTTAGTATCCTGGTTCTTGAGGAGTTTCACAAAGTTTTCCCTTCATGTATGTGCAACAAGGCCCAGAAGTATTCTGCTAGGGATGAGCCGGATAAAGCATTTTTGACGAATACAAGTATGATACGAGTAAAACCTGTCAAAACCTGTACGAGGTGCTTTGACAAGACAGAGCTGAGTGAAAACGGCTCGTGTCGCGTCGGTCACTGCCTCCAGTCCGGTCGTTTTTGTTTTGTTTGTTTGTTTTTTTGTACAGTCTGCTTGCTCTTAGTTCGGACGGTGATATAAATCAGTAGGAAAACTTTGCTCGTACTGAACGCAGTGCTTTTGAGAAGAATACAATGAACAAGGATGACTGAAGGATGAATGATTATTTCCCTGTTTGCCATCACTGGATGTTTGTTCACACAGATCATTAAAAAATAAACAGTCTTACAGACCATTTACACACATACACACATATAGCTGAACACACAAAGTAGCCTATATTCATATTTTTATAGTATGTGGCTGCAGTATCTGACATTTTCTCTCTGCAGTTCATAAAAATAAATATAAATATTACAAATTAAGCTTTATATACTGTATATAGGCTTTGAATGCAGTATATTGGCAACTGCTGATCAATCCATATCAATTTCAGACTTAAAATAATGTACAGTTTAAAGCCCCACCCTTTTCTGCACTCATTTCCGGTTTAGGCCCCGCCCACTCTGAGTACAGATACAGATACAGATAATGTAGATGGTTGAACAGATATAGATAGTGGTGTACTCGCTCATCCCTATATTCTACTAGTCAGTGGATGTTGAGATGTTGTTAACCTGTATCCAGAGCGTCTCGTCACACATACATAACTGTGTCCTCACCAGACTCTGTTGTTGATGTAAAGACGTTACAGGACATGCTTCAGACCCACAATCCACTGCAGCCGTGGAACCGAACAACCTCAGAATCAATCCAACAAACGTCTTCGCAAAAACACTGGCCTGTCAAAACTGGTCCCCATAAGTATAGATTGAGCAAACACACGTCCGATTCACAGACGTCTGCGAGTCGATACGAAGCATCTGTTCCAGTCACGCCATCTCTCTCTCAATTACAGCAACATTTGAATCCACACAAGTCATTACCGCTCCCCTAAAACCGCTCCGCCGAGCGCAGGAAGGGCCACACGCCCCCCGGCACTCACCGTGAATCTAATTTCATTTTGAAAACCCAGTCGTACTTTTGTGGACGGGGGTCAGCCGTTCCACCAACCGACAGTCTGCAACAGCCTGTTTTCAATTGCTATTCTAAGTGGATAAACATAAACTCAAAGAAGCACTGAGAGTTATTGAGTTCAGCTCGTCGGCACCTCCTCGAACGCACCTCGACTCCCGATGTCGTCCCGCGCGCCGCCGCCGCTCGCGCGTTTCCACTTCGCCTCAGACTCGACTGCTGATGGGTCCTATTAAGTCTGAAAATTTATAAAACAGCCCAGTGACAAGTCTCTGTCAGTCCAAGGCCGTAAACACATCAGTACAAACAGAGCGGCTTCCATTTTATTAAAAGAAAAAGACCTCTTGACTCCACTCAGGCTGTAATGTTTTCATATATATTCATGTATTATTCTGCCTAAAAAAGTATTTTTAAATTCATGGAGTGAAGGTTGTTTTCTCTTCTGCTACAGATGGAACTATTTTGGCACTTTGCATCTTATTTTTAGGATGCATTATGGGTATTTGATGAGCAGAAACAATCATTACATAAAGTGAAAGTAGCTTCCTCTTTTCTATTTTTAGTTAAACACCCAAACATTCAAGAGTAAGAGTTACGAGAAACGAAGCATTAACTCGACAAAGACGTCTCCTAAAGAGGCCGTGATTTAACGGATTTGTCCTGTTTTTCTTTCGATGAATATTGCATCGAGAGTAAACAGACGAGGATGACGGAAAATGGCCGAAGTGGTGAGCTGTACATTCTGCTCCTGGTTTCAAATGGACCCTCAGTGGGAGGAAGAGGCCTGGCTCCGTCCCACGATGCTGCGGTGAAGGACAGGCTCGGGAGAGGAAAGTGACATTTCGGAAGAGCTAAAACAATGGAACAGTAGTGCTTTAATGTCTCATAAGACGTCCTCTAAACATGGCTTTTCCATCTGAGAGCGTCTCCATGCTGAGTCAAGTGCACTAACTGTGCATGAAAGAGCTCGTTCCCTCAGGACGCGGCTGCCTGATACCCGCAAGAATAAACTGGCCTTTAACTGCCGAGCTGCTGGAGATACACAGGCTGGAGCTTGTGAGTGCTGAAGGGACCAAACAACACCAGAACCAAGGCTGCCAATCTGTGAGGAGCTACGCCATGACCTCTGCTAACGCACCCTGAACCAGACCTGATGATCAACTAATGTCAGCAGCAAATATTCTCTTTTCTATTTACGAAACGAAATGAGATAATTCAAAAGATGTCAAGGCGACAGTGTGAACATGTGAGTGCATGTAGACTGTGGTTAAATACTGTGGCAGGCGACTGTGACACAGTCAGTGAAAACAATGCATTGTGGGAATAATTTTATGGATGCCTGACATTTGACTTCCTGAATGAGCTGAATTATGACCTCATTGCATCAATTAGCTTAACAATACAACACATTTATAGTCTTATGGAAGTCCAATTATTGACTTCCCTCCTAATTACCTAATGAAAGAAATTAGTATTTTTTGCCATTTCTAACTTCTCATCTGTTTTTTTTTTCTTTTGGTTTAGTTTTTCTCGTTGGAAATGAGATGCTATGAAATTATCAACACATTGAATCATTTAGCTTAAAGATACAAGATGGTTGCAATTGCAAAAGAATTAGGGGAAAAAAAGACTAATGCTGAGTCAAAATTATGGGATAGATATTCTATTTCAGACTTTAAATCAAAAGCTAAAATGCTAAGTTTAAAATTTTCCATGGATGCCTGACATTTGACTTCCTGAATGAGCTGAATTATGACCTCATCGCATCAATTAGCTTAACAATACAACATATTTATAGTCTTATGGAAGTCCAATTACTGACTTCCCTCCTAATTACCTAATGAAAGAAATTAGTGTTTTTCGCCATTTCTAACTTCTCATCTGTTTTTTTTTTTTTTGGTTTAGTTTTTCTTGTTGGAAATAAGATGCCATGAAATTATGAACTCACTGAATCATTTAGCTTAAAGATACAACATGGTTGCAATTGCAAAAAAAAAAAAAAAGGGGGGGAAAAAGACTAATGCTGAGTCACAATTATGGGATACATATTCTATTTCAGACTTTAAATCAAAAAGCTAAAATGCTAAGTTTAAAAAAAATCAGTCAACTTAGTCAAAGAGTCAAACTTAGTGTTTTTATGTTTGTCACTCTGAATGTTTAATCGACTTCTTTCTTCTCCGAGTGAATATGAACATCTGTACATTTTAGTGTTCGTGTTGTTTCATATGAAAAATATTGCTCAACTCCACCCAAACACTGTGACGACTTGACCTCTGAATTTTAAACTCAACACTCTGAATGAGTCCAATTTCGTCCTCCATATTTGCTTTCGCTTTCTAAGAATTGCCTTTTCTCAAGGTAAGATTAAAATTGATGGGAGGGGGGGTCACCAACACGCCCCGCCGGGCAGCTCACAACAGTTTGGAACGGGCTGCTCGGGAAAACAAATATTTTCTACCAAGTGGCTGCGGTTGTGAAGCACATACGTCCTGCAGCTCTGATTTTACATCCTGTCACATTAATGATTCAAAGCACTCAATATAAATATTAAAAGTAATAGCTTCACTATTCAGCTATTACTCCATCATTCCCTGAAATCATCATAAAACATTCAGAGCCTTTTAGAAAATTTACACACTTGAATTTGATGGCGGGGAAAGCAGGCTGTCAGAGTGCGAGGTCCTGGAAGCTTAAATAATAGTGGAAAGCTGTTTATGGAACATGCTTTATTTATTCATCGTCTCAGAGTAAGGTCCTCAGCTTATGAGGAGGAGCAGAAACAGTGAGAGACAGTGGGAGGTTGAGACACAGAGAGAGAGAGGGAGAAAATCAAAGTAAGGCCTATCTGGGGAAAAAGCTGAAACATAACTCTTCCCACAGTGCAATAAAAGAGGGAAAAATGCAGAGTCCATGAGATTCTCGGCACAAGGTCAATCAATGGAAGGACTCCGGGTCCAGGAGCAGCTAATGGATTGTGAAGACGTGCAGCAGGGTTATGAATTTTTAACCAGTTCCTCCTTCAGCCCAGACCTCCATAAATCAATGACGACTTATTGGAGAAGATCAATTATGCAAACTTAAAAACATTTAATGACAGATAATGAAGAGGTCCCCGGAGGCGGGCTGGCGGCTGGAACCTGACTCGTATCCCACGAATCATTCATGGAGCGGGAGCCGAACCGCGCTGCTTAGCTCGACTTTCAAGGCCGCAACAGCTTGCCGACGACTCAGCAGCAGCAGCAGCAGAGCGGTGGTGGTGGGAAACAACCATAGACTGTATAAAATATGGACGTGGTGTCTGTGACGTCAGCCATAGGTTTCTGAAGAGCAAAAATGAAGCAAATCGTAGTGCGCAGCCATCTTGGTAGCCTACCTCCGGTTACTCCAAATATGGACAAAGAGGTGGAGCGAGGGCGGAGCTGAGGCGGGTCGAATGAACGCTATTGGCTGAAAAAAGCCGCTTTATTCGAAATAATCAAACTAGCTACGGCTAACCAGCTAGGTTAAATGCTAAATATCGTTGCTAGCCGGCTAACCCCACGACGATCTCTTTCCCAAACTCCTCAGTGACTAGAATTAGCCAGGGTGACGCCCTTTAATTCACAGCTATGAATTGTGCATAATGATGTATGCTGTATATTTTAAACGAACGCCTTATAAAAAAATTCGCCCCCCCCAGAGTTGTCATGGAGTAGAAAAACAGCTTATGAGACTAGAGCCATGTTTTGAACCAGGCTGTAAATATGTTTTTTTCTGTCGTAAAATCGGACATTTTAACATGGGGCTCAAATGTAATTGACTCCCTTCTGCAGCCTGCTCTAGTGGTTATTCGAGGAACTGCAGCTTTTTTGCACTTCCGCATTGGCTTCATTTTTCAGCGCCGGAGGTTGCCGCTTGGAAACAACCTGCAGATTACTGATGTGGGCATTAAATGTGAATTTGCACTGCTCTTAAACATTGGAATAAACAGCAGCTCAGCCGGTTTGAGTCCGAGCTTCATGTCGCTGTTAAAGATTTTTCCCCCGCTCACCTTAAAGAGCTCTCATTGGACACAGCTTCCGGAGCTCATCATGAAAACGCCCCCAGGCCGCCCCCTGTGGTCGTCATCTCAAATCACTGAGCTCTAAACAATGTACAGCACATTAAAAGACTCAGTGCGAGTGGGTCCCCTCCGCTGGCGTCCGCGACCCCGTCACCGCCCGCTTTCATGTCGTCTGTGTCCTTCCAACAATTCATGTTTAATGTATCGCTTCTCCTTCGCTTGTCTCGCCGTCTTCAAACGACCGCAGCTTTGGAGCTTGTTATGTCTCTATAGGAGAGTAATAATGCACCATTTGCTTTTTAAAAACCTGATATTAAGACACATTTAAACAGGTGTGTGGGATCAGCCCGGCGTTAACGAGCGAGTCGCCGCTCCGCACCGTCCACGGGACTATTTACAATTATCGACTTTGCTCAAACTGTGTTCTCGCTGCTTAAGAAACACATGAGGCGGAGAGGGAGGAAGACACAGATATGGAGGGAGTGGAGGAGTGGGGGGGGGGGATCAAAGCGGATCTAAGCAAATGCATCACGGCTCAGGTCATTTGTGTTTACATCGCGGCAGGAGATTCATTTTTTATTACTCTGGGTACTGTATCAATCCCGCTGACAATTCCTTCCAGATGTGCGTGAGCGTCCCAGGGGTGTCTGAGCCGCATCCACAGGCCTGATGGAGAGACTTATAACCGAGCTCACATCTGTCCCTCTCGCCGTTTCTTTTTTTTTTTTTTTTTTTTTTTTTTTTATCTTCTCCCGGAGAGCAACCTTTTCATCACGCTGACAGTGGAGGAGAAAGTGCTTTCTGACTGGGCTGAAATTCTCAGAAAGTCCTCCGTGAGTGACGTGTGTTTGGTTGGTTTCGCTCGGCCCGTAACGCCAGAAGGTCATCCCCCCCCCCTTGTCTCTAGCGTCTGTTGGCTGAAGGAGGTAAAGAGGCACTTAGCCGCTGATGGGCTTCACTTCAGACACGACTCCACGGTGATTTCTTTGCCCCATTTCCTCCCGATTTTTTCCGAATGTACCTCTGAGACATGTCGTCGGATAATTACGTATCATTTGTTCTGACATTTGATTTACTCATTTGTTATGGTGCCACATTAAATCCCTGCTCCAGATAAACTGTTTTGTAAATCAATATCTCGCTCTGGTTTAGAAGGTGGTTTGTGTTGCGAACTGGCTAAATGAAATAATGCACGTTTTAGCTCTGCTGATGCTAAATAAAGGAATGTTATGTTTTTAAAGTGAGACTCTGTGCAACAATTAAAGAGGAGGCGGTCGAGCTGAGAGGAAAGTCTGAAGTGACTAAGTCGGTCTCGGGGTTTGTGCAGGTACGTCTTCACGCTCGGCTGGGTCTGGTCCAGACAGGAGAGATGACCCAGAGTCAGGCCAAAATGTTTACTGGCAGATGTGTTTTAAAGGAGCTCTCCTTAGCTGGTCATGGCAGCGGAAAATACCCTGCTGTTCGCTGCATCTGCAATTCGCCGCTTCTTCCCAATTCCACCTACAAAATCCTGACCTTTTAAAGAAATGATGGATGAGCTGGCCATGCTACTGTTTCTTCCCCTTTCTCATCTTTTTCTTTCTTTTTTTTTTTTTTCCATTCCATTGAAGATTGAAGCTCTGTCTATGTCAGGCTCCGAGGCAAATTCTGCCCCTCCTTTGCTTCACTGTTTCAAATCACTTTAAAGTCTGATGCCGGCTTCGGCCAGAGCCCTTTGGCACTTGGCTTCTGTGCAGCGGTTCGCGTCAGGAGCTACGATTTGTGATTTGCAGATGACATGAGCAATGCCTCGCTTGTGGCTGTGGAGGTGGTTTTTGTAAAGCAAAGTCAGTAATGTGCGATATGATGTGACTGGGCTTCACGTCGGCACTGCTGATAAACGGATTCTAAAAACGCTGTTTTCTGTTAAAATATTGCGTTTTTTTGTGCTTTCTGTGCATCCACATGTATTTTTATATACAGTATTTCTGCAAGTGTTTTGTTTACTACTCATATTTCTGCACATGCTCAGTTCATGATGATGCTAAAGTTGGTTTCTTACTTTAGTTTGTTACAGAAATTTTACTTTACAGGATCAAATCGATTTCAACACTTCATATTAAGATATTCTCCTGATGTTCAATGTCTGTTCTTATCTTTCCCCTGTGGAGCACATAGACTGTATAAAATATGGACGTAGTGTCAGTGACGTCACCCATAGGTTTCTGAAGAGCAAAAATGAAGCAAATCGTAGTGCGTAGCCATCTTGGTAGCCTACCTCCGGTTACTCCAAATATGGACAAAGA